>WOFM01000565.1:286609-391629 GCA_011428145.1 Ericerus pela | reverse complement strand
CAAAAATTTACCATTAATTTTATGTGAAAAAAACAAAACAAAACAAAACAAAACAAAACAAAACAAAAACACGTAACATAGGTAAATTATCTTATTTCAAATAGCTATTCGTAAAAACAACGAAATATAATTAAAGTACATAATTTATGTACAACAATTACAAGCGGGTACTCTTTTTTAAATTTAATGACTAACGAAGGGCTCACGACTGTGGTTATTACTTACATAGAACTTTAATTTTGACTTTTTGATGACTTGAATTTTTGAATTTGCCATTTTGGTGCCAAAACGACAAAACCCATTGTTTATTTTTCCGCGAAAATTGGGCATAAAACATTGCGGTCCTTCCCCCAAATCTCGCGCCTCAATTGGATCCGTGCGTTAGTCCGGCACTGTTATCTACGACATTGTTCTCACTCTTTCGAGGTTCGCCACCCGCAACAAAACTCAAAACATGAAGAGCGAATAACCTCTGGCAACCCTCGAATTACGCAGGTACCTACTCAAATTACCTATTTAAAAACTGCCAACCCATCCGTCGCATTAATTAACGAATTTATAATCATCGCTACAGTCATATACTTACTCATCCCGACTATGTAACGCGGATAATAATTTATTAATTATCTTTTTGTACGTACACCCACGTGTTTTATTTCTTTTGACGAACTGCCTGCCCTTTCCCTCTTGTGTATCCATTTGTGACTATCCTGAGGGTTGCGAATCGCAGATCGAAAAACAACGACCTGAGAAATACCTACATAGGTAGCTGACAGTCGCATTAGAATTTAGTTTCAGTTTTTTCGTAGGTACACAAAAAAACGTTCTATTCGGAGTAGGTAATATTTAGAGGCTATTTGGTTTCGAAGGCTACCTTCAAAAGATTTACCTGCAAATCTGAAAGTTTTAATCATACCCGACACGTACATAAAAATATTATTTTATTTGAAAAATCAACCACACAAACCATACACGATTGTAGATTATGAAAAAAATAAGAAAAATGCGTTGAAAAGGGGAAATATCGAGTTTTTTTTTTTTAAATGAAAATTTTCTTGCGACTGCTGGATGAAATAAGGAAAAAGAGAAAATAAGTTAATGTCGGTTACGTGCAGCAGCATTAATAGCGATAAAAACGCAATTGGCAAAAATTGTGCGTTAAGAAAAAGTATAAGGAATGGCGTATTACGTTTAATAGGAATGATTTTGTTCCAAATGCGTAAGTTCAACGATGGGGTTTCACTTACAAACAGCAATGTTTGACGGGACAACAAACGATGCATTTTCAACGATGTTCATCGTATACATAAATACGTACGCCCGGTACAGTTGTTTTTAGTTGGAAACACATTGTTCCTTCATGTTCCAAAACACACACATTTGCACAAAAACATTCGTAAAACCTGTTGCACGAATATTTATAGAATGTGTTCCGAATATCAGCTTCGACTCTCCAGATCTAGAGAGAGGAATGCGAATTAAAAATTACCTTATAGAATTTTGAATCTTTCAGTACTCAGCTTTCTACATTTATACATATTATAATACGAGCTGTTACCCGAAGCTTCACACGCGTAGGTAATGTCTAATTATAATTGTTTCAACCCCTTTGTTGTAGACGCGAATGAAACCGATGAAAAACGAGAAGGAAAAAAAAAAAGAAAGAAAAATAGTGAGCCAGAGAGAATCGTATCCATCTCACCAACAAGTAGTCATTATGTCATTATGCGATGAATTCAATTCTCCTCTTTTTCATTCCTTTTTGTTCGCTTCGAGACATGTATGTTTTGCTTATTTTCTGTTTTCTCACAGATGGTAAAAATTGGTAACTTTCCCCCGGGGGGGCTACGGACTTTCCTGATGACAACGAACCTTCTCTAGAATAACACAATTTTTTATGAAAAATTTCATCAAAATCCGTCGAGTAGTTGTGGAGTGATATTGTCTCCAACAGTTTTTAGACCGCAGTAGGTAGGTATACTACTTTATCAATAGTAGAGATAAAGGTAGAGATAGAGATTTGCACGAATTTATTTGTAAATAGACCCTGCTGCTGAACCAAATATATTAGGAATTCCCTATTTTTATTCGGCGTTATCTAATCTAACTTTGTATCCGATGTCAAATGAGAAAGGCAGTATATTGTGGCATCAAAGGCGAGTAGTTCTACTATCGCAATGACATGGTATGATCAATATTTTGAGCAATAAGGTAACAGGGCTTAGTTCGGGATGTGGAAATTATAAAAAATTTTGCTAATTTAATTCGGGCCGGAGAATTTCAGAAATGTATTTCTATAACATATCTCGAAAATAAAATTAAAGATTGCAACTATTAAACTCGTTACTTCGTTAGTCATAAATCATGATAATCATATACAGCTTAGACCTACCAAAATTCGCTAATAAAATCTTATCTATCCGTAACTTTTAGCCAGGCGAATTTCTCATCGTTATTGTTGTTATCGCTTACTGTGCTGATGAATAGATGGAGATGCTCGTATTTCTGTTCAACGAATTTTCTCAAACTTGGAACCTGTAGTAGATTGTTTTTCATACCCAAAAACACCTTCCCCGTAAATTTCAGTAACATTGTTGGTCTAGTTCTTCAGAATGCAGTTGCATACGTACATACACACATACATACGTACATACATTACATACGTACGTACGTACGTACGTACATACATACATACATACATACATACATACCTACATACATACATACATACACACATACGATCAAGGAATATGGACTTTCACTATAGGTAGCCTCGATTGTGCATATTTCGAGGATTTTCGTTTTTAATTTTCCTACGTGTGACGTGTTTCACGCACGCTGGCACACAGACAACGGATTCAGCGTGAAGTAAAATAATATTTTAAGTATTTTATTTAGCTTCCTACGTGTGACATTATTTTACTCACAACGGCGCACTAATGAAATGATCGAGCGTACCTAATTGCAAAATAGTACATACCTATACTTTGAATACAATTATTTCTTCTATTATAGTGTAGGATGTTATCGTAGTTTTGGAGGGTACTTAATATTCATTAGGTTTTGAGATTTATACGAATTTATTTGTTTGGTCAATTGCCGAGCAAGTAGGCACTCGCAATTGGGTCTTTTCTTTATGTTTGATATAAAATGTTATAGCTGATGTCAAGCGAAAGAAAATACCTACTTGCTTAGCGATAGACTGAATAAATTGATTCGCATAAATTTCGAAACCTATAGTAAAAGTAGCTTCAAAACTACGATTAAATCTGTTCAAAGTATAATTGCAGATTGCAAACTACACTACCTTATTGTATTAGAATTATTTGCCTTTGATGCCACAATTTAAACTCAAAAGTGGTTTTTAAAGTGCTACGCACTAATTACATATAGTTGCTGATGGACCAGCAGCGTGTTAAGGACGAAGGCCAAGCTCTTTGCCTCACTCTGGAGGATAAATACGTACACGTGGAAATGGGACAATGGACGTGTGGAAGATGGCCAAATAATTTCCAAATAACTGCGACCTCTGAGTATTGAAATTCTTGTTTGCGCGAAAAAACTAACTGCCATCAAAGCCTCACTTTGTATGTAACGTTAGAGAGTACTATTACTTATTTATGCTAAGCAGCAATAATTCATCCAAACCTGCATAAATGTGTCAAAATTTTCAATTAACCAGGTGCACTGATATGATATTACGATTAAGAAAAATATGATTTCGTGTTAGATTCAAACATAGGTACGCATAGCCAAATATTATGTCTGCGAAACTGGTCTTGTGACAGTGTTATAGAAGTGACTTTTGTACGTAAAATTAAGACTATACTTTGTTCCAATAGAGAAACATAGAAATTCTTGAAGGGGCAAACGGGCGGCCTCACACAAATTTTATCAAAATTGAATTAAATTTGCTAGGAAAAATTAAAAAGTAGGTACCTACTTTCCTTTCTTGTTCAGTGTGAATCCGTACCATTTGCTCCCTCCACAATGTCCGGATGCTTCGTGTATTGCAGGTGGTGGCTTGAGTTTCCCTTCTGGAACGGAGTATAGAGAATATCCAATACCACTAAGCAGCAATAAATGCGCAGACCTACGCGCATAATGCGTCGGAATTATCAATCAACCAGGTGTATTGATATGTTATTATAAAGAAAAACATGATTTCGAGTTAGACTCATATCTAAGCGTAGCCAAATATATCTATAATTATGGTCACGTGATACCGTTACAGAAGTGGCTTTTATATAATTATGTAACATGAAATACACAGTACTCGGCGCCAAATAAGCGGAGCGGTGATGTTTAAGGCGCACCATTGCAACGTTATTCCTCATTGGTCATTCAACATTTATACCACATCTTCATTGGCCACTCAACGTTTGTATGTCATATTGCCTATCTTCTTCAGAGCTCAACTTACTTGGTGCCAAGTATAACGTAATATGCTGCAGGCGATGCGTTAACAGAGGCTGGAAAGGGTAGAGTAGCTCAGATGTCCCAGCGCCACCTCAAATTTTCGAAAAAATTTCCCTAAATTCTCCGTTAACTATTTTTATCACGTTGATGATGAATTTTGCTTGTTTTAAATGGATAAAAAAATACGTTATGCACCTCTGATCCATAATAGAACGTTTTCTGCCCTCATTTCAGGACACAAAATTTAATATTTTCCGATCAGAGGATTATGTTTTGCAGTAGGGCCGAAAAATTCGAAGAAATGACCACATTTAATTATTTTCTGGTCCAAGGACCAAAAAGTGCAATTTACAAGTCCAAAAGGTAAATTTTTCGGTCCTAGGACCGAAAAATCAGTGTTCTCAATGAAACATTATGAAAATCTTACTTGAAATAACGACTTTTTCATTTTGAAACAATATTCTTATTTTGCGAAAAACTTATATTGTCTTTCACTCGATGATTTATCAGCTGCTATTGGAGCTAGAAAGCTGCTGAGGTTTGTATTGTTGGAAAGAAGAAAAAATTTGCTCAAGTTTACCACGTATAATTTATTTATTTTTGTCTTAAACGACTTCTACTTAGTCAATGAATGAATAATAACTTATTAATAGAAAAATTGCCGGTTTTTATTTTATTTTTTTATTTTATTTTTTTTCAAACACCAATAGTTGTAAAAAAAATTTTCGGCGAAGACAACCCCTATTTTTTAACGAAAATTCAATTTTTATCATTAGATTTCATTAAAATCGAAGCTATTTTGAGTTAATGGCGAGTTAAAAATATTGGAAGAAAACGCAAACCTATTTTTTCACATAACATTTTCCCTTTCAATTTTACGGTTTAAATGGGCCAATATGAAAATAAAACACCTAATGTTCCGTACAAAAAAGGTTCTTAAAATATTTTCGTTTGGTCAACAGTAATATCGTCGGTGCATGAAGTACGGTCCGCACCAAAGGGGAAATTGTTTTTATGGCCGACTCTGAGTTTGCAAGACGCGTCGTAGGGAGCCGAAGATAAGGGTTGTAAACTGAGGCTCGGCCAAAAAAAAAACTTTCCCCACTTGATACCCAATGAAGGCTGTGAAAATATAGGTATTTGGGACTGTGAAGTCCTCTACTCCGTCCGTTATAAGTATGCCAATGCATTTTCAGGGTTGGAAAACTTGGCCCACACTATGATTTCACTTTCTGGAGTGTCTTTTCAGCCTTTTACCCTTCGGATAATGATCCTCGTTTGACCTTTCCTTCATACATTTGCATTCAGTCCAGGTATGAGGATATTAACTTTGTTGAAAAAGGTGTCCGGCCGTTTTACCCATTCAACTTAAAGGGTTAAACAAATTATTCTCAACTTCCATCGTACGTGCTCGTGCTTGATAAACATATATCAGCGAGGAAAACAAATATGACAGAAATGCGAAATTTGGTGAAATTTATTCGTAGTGGTATTTTAATTACGTACCCGTATTATATCTGGTCTGATAAATTGATATACTTATATAGGTATCCTACTATAATAGTGTACGTACCTATATGCTGTACCTATGTAAAAATTAAGTTAATGACAGAAGCCGTATCGCATGACTTGATTCGAGTAAAAGCTAAAGCTCGTTCTTATTTTTCGATGGGGTGAAGGTAGCGGCAATACAAGCCACACCCTGGTTTTTTAGACTTGGCATTCGTCTTCATTTATTACATTATCCCTTCTCACTCGCCGATTTCTAATTAGATTCCATTATACGAATGAAATACACCGAAATTGCACGAAATTTTGAAGGCGGAAATGGAGTTCCTGATAATTCGAATACCGAATTCAATCGCATCCTTTATGAAGTAAAGTCCAACAATGACTAACATTGAAAAACGTGGAAATAAAATTATACCTGATGTACAAAGGGATGTTCATTCATCACTAGGGAACTACTGGGAGAACTTCTGGAAAAATTTTCATGAATCTTTCATGAAATTCAATGTCATTTTCAGAGGGAGATTTGGGAATATTTTCTCCCAAAAATAAGTTTTCTGGTGTGATAAAGTAATAAAACTAAGTTTAGAACCTTTTTAGGTTCATAATGAATACATGTAGGTATAAAAATTTATCAAAACCAGTTCGGTAGACTTTGAGATTAGCTTATAGACGTATACATTTTTTCTAAAGTGTTGTCTTTGTGTGAGATGGAGATTTGAAAAACTAAAACGAAGGAACTTCATCAAAACCAGCAGTCATTGTAGAACTCACTTTAATTGAAAAAGACATGAAACATACGATTGAGACAAACATGAAATTTACAAGAAACAACGAAATACAAATTTGACTAGAATATTATATGGTAAGGAATCGGCAGCCATCAGCCCAGTGAGTGTTACAAAAAATATTACAAAATGATAAAGTACGAAAACATTACTACCTATCACAGATGAGTGGCGATCACAGATAAATAATACAAACATTAGGTACTCTTAAATTGGTATAACCAACAATTTATAATATTAGTATAGATTATTATTACATGCATGTTTAATTTGCTAAAAAATTTTTCATGATGATCCTGTCTAAAAACAGATCTCAGATTAGAGAGGTAAAGTTGACCTGTACTATGTGCTATAATCCATCAGAGGTGCTACAAACTGTGATAATCTGAATCAGAAATACAAAAAAAGGATATACTTATTTAAAATGTTCAGGGATTTTTACAAATAAGGTGCCAAATTAAAGAGGCTTACCTGAAAATGTAATATGACCCAGTAAAGAACTATGAATTCTGGTTAGACATGCAGGTGCTAAATAGACAACCATAGCGTACTTTTGATGTACTTTGCCACGCATTTATGTACGCTATCCTCATGAATTTAAGGGATGTCTTTATCAGATGTATTCTAAATTGGTGAATTCAACTAAAATGTTGAAAATATGCAGAAGGTATTCTAGGGTTGCTTACTTTTGCTCTGGTGTGTCTTGACATTGAAAAGTACATCGGTCTTACAGAGCTTTACTGGTCCATTGCTATATTTGAAGGTTACGACCCATCAGAACTTTATAAGGTACAACTCTCAGTGTTTTGAATTTTCACTTTTTAAAACTAACAATACAATTCTAAAGGTAAATTAAAGAACTCATTTTCAAGAGAACTGGTCTAGAACTAAATCATTTCCTGAAAATTATTGAACCATAGGCAAAATAGAATTAAAAAAGTGAACTTTAGTGCCATATTAAGCAAGTAGACAGAATCATTAAATTTAATGTGGTACCTAAACATTTATATTTTTACAGGCTGTAACCCTAGCAGCAAGAGATGTCCATTTTATAAAAAAGAAGTATGCGTATATGTAATACCTACGTAAAATGAGACTATTTATGCATACATGCACACATTTTTTTCACAGATATTTGCAGTACACGTATGCGTAGAATATGCATAAAATGTGTACCTACGCACAATATTGTGGACAATACGCATACTAATTTAATGTGTTTTACACATATTTTGATGTATATGTCTCATTACGCATTAATATTTGTGTAAAATCACATAAAATGTAAAATTTTTCAAGCATCGTACACATAATTTTACGAATCACCAATATATGTATGTATTATATGCCCAATTTGAGGCATCATACCCCCACTTTTATGCGTATTACACGAAATTTTATGCGTTATACATATAGTTAACCGAAAATACTTCTTACATTTTGACATCGGTTTGCTAGAGGGTTATATTCTTCTTGATACAATTATAAAAGCAAAAACTGGAATATTATATGATATTCAGATCCCAAACGGATCAAAAAATTTCTTCTGGTTTTTTTCCATTGCTAACCCATCCAGGGTTATGAGGCAGAATTCGTTTTTGGACTTACCATTAGGGCAATGGTGTCACTACAGGTGGGCCAAGGTAAAAGTCCTGTCCCATCCAGAAAAATTGGAAAAAAATAAAAGGAAAATGCAATACAAAAAATGAAGTGTGGAGAGGCAAAAAATTAAACAATATTATAACGTTTTGTTTTAAATCCATCTGACTCCATTAGCTTAGATTCTTAGCCTATTTTAGCCCATGAAAAAAAAAAGCGGATGACGCTACTGCATTATGGCCCTAGAGGTTTCAAGAAAGGGGTAAAAAATTATTTATGAACAATTATGTGCAATACTTCATCATATATATATTTTCAGATGTGCTGATTCCATATTTGATGACAATTTTGTTATTGGACTCTCCATTAGAGCCCAGTGGACTCAGAAAAGCTACTTAGTCCCTTCATAAGTTCCACCTGCGAGGGTCAATATAATTATCATTCGATAGTGCTTAAATTTAATAGATAGTTGGTTTCAAATCTATAAAATACTAGTTTCCAGTTTGATTAAATTTGATTGAATAGGTAGTTCAGTCTTGGAGGCTGAGGAAAGTTCAATCAGTGTTTGAAAGATTTAATTATCGCGATAGAGGGCTGAAATTTTGTAAACATACTTTTCTAGAATAAATAAGCTTGCAGCACTCTAATTTTTTCAATTTTAGTTTCTTCCAACTCCATTTTCCCTCTTCCCATTTATAGGCCTCTATGAAACACTGAATCTAGGCTTTCATGTATGAGTTCACTTAACATGTCTTGAATAGATAAATCTAATACCATGTCATTTATTGTTGTAGCTTAGTTAGGAGGTGAGTTATAGGAGTAAAATACGGATGCAAATATATTATTGTATTTTGTGGGGCCCCTGTGCGCCAAATAGGTCTGATTTTTCACTGCTCAATGCGCATTGATGAGCTGATTTCTGTGTCACAATGTTCATTGTTTTAACTCAATTAGGAGATAAGTTAGGAGCAAAAAAGTATTGAAATTAGGTTTTTGGGATTTTATGGATGCTAAGACTACCAGATGGATACGATTTTTTACGAAATCGATGCGCCTCATCTTGGTGAGAATTTCGATACTTGACCCGAGTCTCTGGCATAATTAGGGGCTGAGATAAACTTCTTTTTCCACAATTTTTTTCTTTTGCAATCAGTTTTTCATTTGGAAATGAAATCGGGTATAGATTCGTATATTCTTTTGTGACTTTATTCTGCCTACAACATACTATTTTTTTACCCCTCCGTATAGATTTTTAGTATAATTACATTGGATTGTATGTACAATGTACTTATTTCTACATACTCAAATTAGATGTTTCCAGTACACTATAATAAACGTACAAGTTGTTAATTATTTCACGAGATTATTTTCCTGATACTATTTCGCCAATTATTTTTTTGATACACATACGCCACTACCCACACAGACATGAAAAAAAAATTTGCTATCTCCTCCAAAACAATGAATTATTCAGCATTACCAGAAATTCTAGTGCGGCGCTTCAAGGTTTATAATGAATATGCGTACATTGGATTGTATGTACAACATACTCGTTCCTACATATTCAAATTAGATGTTTCCAGTATTTAAATATGTATACATTTGGTGGTACATACAACGTACTCATTCTCGCATACTTACATTAGGCATTTCCAGAATAATAATGTACCATCTTGATGTGAGTTGTAAACACACAAAAACGTATGGAGATTTGAATGTATTGCGTATATAATATGATGAGAAGGAGTGAAATCACGCGTGTAATGTATTTATTAACGTACTATTTTTCACCCTGCCAAAAAAAACAAAGGAATATTATTACGTTGACACAGTCAAAAAATGTACATTTATAAGTGATTCGGATATTTTGAGTATCTGTATGTGACCCAAATTTTTGCCAGTAAGGGGAATGGCGTATAATTTGTTGTTTTGTGAAATTATTATTTTTTGTTAGTGGGCGTGTGTTGAATACAAATACCTACACACCCGCATTAACAAATTTTTTCTTATTTCTCTCTTTCATTTTATTCTTATGCTGAAATTTGCACCAAAATTCACACCAAAGTTCACACTGAAATTCGCACCAAAACTCGCACTGAGAGAGACTTGTGCGGGCTGCCTTCACCTTTTAGTTTTTACCTCATCCCTAGTGAGTATAGAAATGTGTATCACATTAAAAAATATGAAATTATATTAAACTAGTACCTACCTATCTTTTCCATCGGAGAGAAGATAAAATATAAAGAAGTTTTATATTGGAGAGGATTCGAATCGGTAAGTTGAGGTTTGGAAGGCATCGAGACCATTGAAAGATTAATACTTGATCAAAACGTTTATCGTAATCAAACTTTTCAAGTGAAACTTGGTAGGAATCATTTATGGTTGGCCAAGTTTGTGAGACCAAAATTTGGTCAAATTCCATCGAGTACGGAAGACGCCTACATCTGTCACAAAATGGACTAGGATTTTATATGGTAATAGAAGAAGTGGAAGACGAAGACGAAGACGAAGACGAAGACGAAGACGAAGAAGAAGAAAGAAGATAAATGAACAAATTTTTATCTTGATGTTTTGCTCGATTCGCTCGATTTTTGAGCAACGAGCAACGGGTTAGTTAGTTTTACAAACTACGTTATCGAATATCATAATAGCTAATGAGGAAAATAATAGTGTTAAAATAAGGCTTAGGCTTACGGCGATGACATCAAGTACCTTACCTATCTAAGTACTTGCTTTGAAAAAGCCAAGTTTAGTGATTTTTTTTTTGCGTTCTAACATTTTATTGTATTTTTATTGGCCGTTCTTGTATTTAGTGTCGGTTCGATCATCGTGAAAATTCGATAAAAAGCTGGTATGGTAGTAATTGGGTCGGTCAGGCGCCGAACGTTTCGATTTACACGAAGAATTTTGTACGAAATACAAGTGGATAGGGAATGAGGAATGGATGAGGCGCGGTGGGGGTTTTCTATAATCGCTTTTTATGAGGTGAGCTACTTCCCGACGTACCGTAATGGATCGGATTAGAAGAAGATGGTTGACGGCAACAGCTCTGTTTTAAGTATTCATTTTTTTTCTTTTTTTTTTTCTTTTTTTTTCTTTTCTTTCTTTTTCTTTCTTTTTCAACCTGCCAGCGTCTATTAACGAAATTCACATTGTCCGACCCCTCTTCTCATATTCATCTTTTCTGGCCACAAAAACCTTTGTCTCGTACGGTAAAATATCGAATCTACTTCGGGTTTTTATTAATTAATGCGTAAAACATGTTACACGGTAGGTACATAACATACCATACAGACATACAGAAATCAAGTCGTATATTATAATTAATGTCTCCTGGCACGGAGTGTCTTGAAAACGTTCAAACATCTTACAGCAGGTCTGCGATAATTTCTCAAGTATACCTGACAAATTCGTCGTTAGGTAGGCTGGCTATATTGTAATATAACATTATTTTTTCGTTTGAAAAATTTTCGATAAACCACCTTATTGCGGCCGCACTCGTCTCAAAGACGGGTATTCTGGCGCGTCTCAACTTTACGTGAAGTTACAGATCAATGTAAAAAAGTAAAATTTCACCCATGTACAGTAAACAGTTTCGTACTTGGTCACATGGTATCGAATCGCTGCCTTGGCTACGCATGCGCACTATGTCTTATCCGGCGTTATGAAATTTCTGCACTCGCTGAATTCGTGAAAAACTGATTGTCAAGTTGCCACTTCGACTGAATGCTGCTACATTTCAATTTTGAAACAAACTTCTTTTATTTCATTCGATGATTCCTCAACCTCTATTTAAACTGTAGTCTATTCCAAATAAGAAAGACGTAACGTCATAACTACGAATTGATGGACCAGAGTGGAAAGGAATAGGTAGAGATTCACATTATTCAACAAAGGCTGCATCCAAAACGGTTTTATTTAGCCTACACCAATGATTTTATTAACTTGATGTGGCTGTGAAATAAGGTTGTCTGAAGGACGTCGTGTCTTATCTATTTGGAATAGACTACGGAGAGCTGTAAGGTTAGTATAGCCGGAAAGATGATAAAATTTTAAGAATTTCCGGGTAATTTCTTAACTATCGTTAGCTGTTTGAAAATAAACAAACAAAAAAACTTAAATTAATGGAAAATTGACGGGTTTTTGAAATCCGGAACTACTCCTCTTTCACTTGGTGAATCTTCAGCGGCTATTTAGGTTGGAGAGGTGCAATTGGTATTGATGGAAAAAAGAGAAAATTTGCTTTCATATTAAGTTTTAATCGTCGTCAACTGTTTGAAAATAACCGAACGAGAAAAACGAAAATTAATAAAAACTCTCGATCAATAATTCCTTAAACGCTGCATAAGTTGGAGTTCTGAGATTGGTACAGTGGAAATCCTCAGCAACTTGAAAATAAACGAACGAAAATACGCAAATTAATGAAAAATTTGCCATTTTCGCACTATCCAGAAATCAATAATTTCAAAAATATTTCTCTTTGTTCAATTTTTTTTGTTGGGGGTAGTTGCAACAAATAGTGTGTGACACTTTCGTGTAATAAGTGATTGCTAATGCATTTATATCATAAATAATAATTTCCGCCATTGTTTGCAGAATCCATCATGAGAGGTTTCATTACGTAAAGGGTATAGAGTAATTTTACCTATAAGGTAGGTACATTCTGGGTTAAATGAATACCAGTATCCTAATTTGTTTAGCGGAAAATGGAAATTGCTTATTGGGCGGAACCTGGAAGGCGAAGCTCTATACTGTAGCTTTTTTGCAAATATTGGAAAATATTACTCCTCTAAAACTACCCGCAACCGATGTGAATAAAATTTTGCACACTCATTCGACATCATTTGCAAGGTACAACGCACAAATTTTATTAAACCGCCCAGAAAAAAAATCAAAAGAAAAAACAAAGAAAATAAAAAAGTAAATAAAAAAAGAATTAAAAACAATAATTGAAAATTATTTCTAGACCAGGAAAGTAAGGCAAAAAATATATTTTTCAATAAAAGATTGAAGCCGACTACGAAGAATTAAATGAAATTATTAAAAATTACTAAATTAGTACAATATACGAGTAAATAAGTTTGAGCGAAATAAGAAATTGTAAAAATCATTCCATTGTCGAATTTAAAGTTAAATTGGCTATCGGTCCATATAACTTCAGTCAAATGAATGCATGCAACTTCACTGCCAACAATAATTGCGGATTCATTTCTTTAATGATGGTACCTAATGCTTTGATCACGAATCACAAAAGTTGAACGGGGAAATACATTTCAACAACAAAAAATCTTGAGAATTCAATATTAATAAAATTATTTTATTTATTTGAATAATTATATATCCAGTAACATTTCGGAGGAAAGAGCGAATTGTTTGATGTATTGTTTATGAAAATCGGTCCAAAAATTCTTAAGTTAGACATAAACATCGCAGGTGAACAACAAAACCCTCCATTTCTGTAGTCGGGTAAAAAACATAAAAAATTAAAAAATGTATGAAAAATTAATTTAAAATAAGTAAAAATAAGTTTAGGTTAAAAACTGATTTTTGAAAAGTAGGTACGCTTTTATACTTGAAAAAAAAAAAAAAAAAAACCTAGAGCAGCAACTCTTCGTAAGAAAAACCCAGTTTGCCAATTTTCATACATAATTCAAAAACAAAACCGAGAACTTGAAAAAATTGTTAAAAAAATATCGGATCGATATTTAATTGCTAGTCTCAGGTAAAAAAAATTATTTAAAACTATCGATATTGTTATCAATTAATTTAACAAAATATCGATCTATTGATGTTTTATTGCTAAAAACTGATTTCCAGGACTTTTTTGTTTTCCAGTTTTACCAGAAACTACCAAATTAAAAACAGCGTTAAAACAATATTATTAGACACTACGCAAATGAAGAAGTGGATAACATCTCTTGCGCATATAATTATATATATATATATATGTAAAAGACAAAATCGTCTTTTCTCGAATCACACCAAATCTCGCTCATACTTGCAAGATTTTGACAATTTTTTATGTTTATTTATGTTTGACCTAGGCTAAGCTGTTGCGATGTAATTATTAACTGCATGCGATTTATTTATCTACAATAACGTCATTTCATTCATTAATTTCATTCCTTCTCTTATCCGATGACAACATTCTCGACTAATCTTAACTTGAACGTTTTTCTTTGTTATTGTCATCAACTTTGCAACTCGCTTCCGATTATTTTTTCATTGATAATTTCATTCATTCATTTGTGTGGTCATTCAACATTGACCCAGTTATACAGAAATAATCTTCGTTCGTTTCGTGTGTAATAAATATTTGAATTTTCTAATTTCACTACCATTTATAATTACGTGCGAATAAATATTTTGAATTTTAAAGTTTCACACTATCTTTTATTCCAAGTGCAAATTAGATTCATACCACACAACGAACTTACATATATAGGTATTATAAACCAATTAACAGGTAACGTGGCGGACTTTTCAGTCATGTGTTACTAGACCCATTTTTTTTTAGCAAAAAATTAAGATTTAATCGTAGTGATAGAAAATGGCTACTATTAAGCGAGTATTAAAAATACATCAATAAAAACTCACAAAATATAACAAAACTTGTATTTCAAAAACTATTACAAGTTGATAATAATTCGTTTACTTCTGCAAGAGTAAACCCTAATGTTAAAGCTCAACTGCTTTCAACTATAAAATCAGAAAAAGACAATTTTACATTTTGATTGTCATTAATATTAACATTAAATGTATGAATAATGAATGAACGAATGGGAGAGCGTGTATTAAAAGCTTTAATATGTATTATTTTGTCGATGATAATGATCAGAGAGGAAACGAGAATAAAAAGTGCGAACAGAAATATTAGGCAAAAACTACAACAAGTTAATAAGGGTTGCTGAGCTTGCAAAAGTTGGAGATTACAATTTAATAATAACGTTCTTCTTAGAAGAAAAACATGTAGAATGGAATGTGAGAGCCAACAAGTGGCGTGACAACCGGATGTAATCTTTCCGGTTGAAAGTTTCGTCTACTTTTAATAATATGAGAATCTTTGAATTTACGTGTAGATTAAATAGAATTTATTTGCGATATATTTTCCTTACAATAATATTTTACCCCTTGAAAGTTTTTTGTATTAGGGGCCAACTATATAAAATCCAATACTTATCACCTTCCAAAGTGATAATTTCCCATAGGCCCCCGAGATATTTTAAACCCCATTTCACAGTTTTTTCCTCATTTTCTCGGTTAAAGGTTCATTCTACAGAAAATTTTATTGTTGGTAAGAATTTTTCTCAAAAAATTGTCTAAAAATTATGTTATTTACAGATTTTTCATAGGCACCGTAGTTTTGTAGTTAAAAGCTGTTCATCATTTTATTGCCCCAAGTTTTGTTTTCAGGGGGTGTAAAAGCGTGTAGCATCAACTTGAGGGGTAGAAACGTTTACGTTTCATCATGGCCACTATCGAAAACGCAAACTCTGCGTAATTCAAACAAATAACTTCAGAACGGCTTGACAGATCGAGATTAAATTTTCAGTATTTATTTGCATTATTTCGAGGCATGTTTAAAGCCGTCGTCCAAATCTCTACCCTCTCTGGAGGCAAAGTTGTCCATATTCACCGAAAGTCGTCGTTTACGGTACAAAAATGGACGAAAAGGAATAAAAGAGAATGAAAAAATTGGAAATCGCAGGCGATCTTGCGAATAACGTCTGGTTTTCTATATGGGCTACTAATAATTATATACCACTTACATACATACATACAATATTTGTGTATATAAGGAAAATCACGCGAAAATTGGAAAAAAGTACCGTTGGTTTTTTTTTTTTCTCTAATGAACGGATAACCTCGAACATCTTCACTCGTAACCGTTTTGCGAAGTCAGCAATTATCAATACGCCGTTTACCATTAAATTGGGTAAGAAATGAAGCCGTATACTATATTCTCTGTGTCGTACCCGTCGTTAGCTCTGCTCGACACGCTGAAAAACCGTTTTATCACGTTGCCATTTTCCTTTGTTACAATAATATTATATTAAAAATTTGAAAAACCTATTTTATAATATTGTCAACACGGTCAAATAATGTAGAATGTGCGTGCAAAAGTTTTTAAAAATTGGCAGGGTATAGTTTCGGATGAATACCTGGTATGTATCGGTGTAATGTGAAAAAAGAAAAAAGCCGCGGAAGAAGACTGAGCCTTCGAGGCTCCGCTCTTTTACGCACTATGGGCATGCCGAGTTTAAATACCGTTGGCCAAAATGTTACATGAAAATATACCTACGGTTGTAGCTTACGAAAAATTGAGAGTTCACACCGTCTCATAATGTGTAAAATGCCTTCGCTCCTTCAATTTTCAGACAGGCCTAAATACCCTAAACGGCGAGCACCGCACTCGGACCTGATTCTGTTGGCTAACGTTTTGAAAGGCGTACGGTGGGGCACTGGGTTTGAGAACCGCACGGTCAGAGTGCGGATAGAGGCCACCGATTAACAAAGCGCCCCTTTGTGCGGACAATGTCCGCGCCGTAAACGGGCTGAATACTACTTGACGCAGTGCAGCCTGCTGGAGGGCATTAGGGCGCTTACGGTGCGCCGATAGATATTTGCCGCACTACAAGGCGAATGCAAATTGGAGGCGCAGCGCCGTTAGCGCGAAATATGGGTCGTGACTTGAAAAACGAACTAAAAGTGTGATTTCCCTGCGTCTTATTACGACGTTTGGAACAACAGAATCCGACCAAAATACGGGACTACTGAAATAAAAAAATTCTAAGCGAAGGTAAAATCTGTATTACTAAAAAGATTCCAGACCGTTTTTTTTTTTTTTTTTTTTTTTTTTTTTTTTTCGAATTTTGTCAGAGATAAATTTAAGAAAAAATACTTTCGACCAATATTATACATTTTCGTCATTTATTGCACCACAGAGGAAGTTGAAGTCCCACATCATGAACTTAGAGTGGCAGCTTTACTTGGTCCATTTTCTGACAGTTATCGCACCCTAGATGCGTAGAATCTCTATTAAGATATACCTCTCTCCTCTGTTTTCAAGTAGATTTTCGAAAAAAATCTACTTATTAAAATTGCCCGAATATTCGGACCGAAGGGTGACAGTGGGTACGTTTTTCGTTTCATGATTTTCTAAGCATTTTGACACTACTTTTGAAAATTAATTTTTTTTATGTGTCCCTTTTTGCGTTGAGTCCATTTTCAAGCGTAATTTTGATCGGATAGTTTCGAAATTTAAAACGCATATTTGGATTCGTCGAAGGAAGAAATCTATTGCTTTTGGTCCGGATCGGACACATAATCCGTCCAGTAGGCCAACTTACACGCATTTTTTATTGAATAGCGTACAGGTCGCAATTTTCAATCGATAGGCTTGAAATTTGGTATACGTATGAGTCTTAGATCAAGGACAATAGTTATTTACCAATTTTAGTGCGTCTAGGCTTTAATGTACTTCTGGTAGGGGCGATTTTGTTGAATTCTTGGCAGATTAATGGCTCTAAAAGGAGTAATTTTCAAGCTATAATCACAAAATTTCGTACAAGTATTGATTTAAAGAATATCTAACGATTCCAAAGTTGGTTTCTATTGGTATTATGGTTCATTCCCTGGAGCTTTGGAGGGGCTAATTTTTTATATTACCCATCTCAATAAAAGTTGCAATTCTCTTTCAATAATCACGAAATTTGGTACAAACAGTACCTCTCATGTAAGGACCAGACCTACCAATTTTGGTTTTAATTAGTCGATTTGTTCCCAACTTATTAGTTATTCGATGTGATTTTCCCTCTTTTACTCTTCTGATAATGGTCTTAAAAAATTCGTTTTCCGGCCTTCATCGAGAAAATCACGTTAAATTACTATTAACAACAAGATGCATGAAAAATCAGATACAACCAGGGAGGTATATTCAAACTGAAGAATCGTAATTTTCCTGATATACCCAGCAAAACTAAATTCCTGTAGCAAAAATATCACCCATTAATATGGATATTGAGGAAGCAAGTTGAAAAACGTTAGTGCCTGCAACTTATATGCACACCATCTTTGTTTTAAAGGTAAGCTGATTCGAGATAACAAGTTCAAGAATATCACTGGTTATTGAACTGGAAAACTTGGCATATCAGCAAATTGATAGAATTTAACGTGATAATGTTAAACCGAAAATTGTTAGTTCTTTTGTGAAACGGTTGAAAAAAGAAGATACTTTTGATGACAAAAGTGATGAAGTATTGGATGCTGAAACAAGACCCAACAGTCGAATTTAACTATATTGTGACATCTGAAAAAGTCACACAACAAAACAAACCAAACCAACAGAAAGGCAAGAGTAAGGGAGTACAGATACCTGCATGGCCAGGTGTAAGAAAAACGTTTTAGGAGGGAAAGGGGAAAGCACCACAAACTAAAAGAACTAGAAAAACCAACCACCCCCTCCCACCATATGCCTTATAGTTTAGGCTATCATTTTAGTTTCGTATTCCCAAGAAAATGAACAAATGGAACAAAAAGCATAAAAATGAAGTTTATATTACTGTTTTGCAGTAACAAATGTAGCAACAGCCTTGAAATGATGCAGTCTTTTGTGAGGGTGGTACAGCATTAATCCAAAATCAGTTCTGCCGAAAAAGCCTCACTGATAGACAATTAATTGACTGTAGATAGCAAGAGTTGAAAAATTCATTAAGAACGACAAATTCAAGCACTTGTTCAAAATGCTCCACCTGGCTGCTAATGTAACATCACATACAAATTGTGATTTGTGAAGCCATGGAAAACTGAATTTCAATTCTGATTTGACAAAAGGTTGCCACTGATCGATGTAATCAGATCGATACTAATGAAAACACAATTTTAAACTATACATTGAAAACTTGTGAATCAGTGCTTCAATTGTGTGAAAAAGTGGTTTGTATCTAGGCGCTACAACTTTGAACACTATACAGTTATTTTGCTTAAAACTTTGCGAACAAAGACATTTTACACATAAAATTCACATTTTGGTTTCAGTTTCATTAGATGTCGTAATTTATAGAAAGCAAACGAATAAGAAATTGTGAGAAATTATAAAATGTTGAATGAGTGAATTCGGGATAAAAACCCTTACACAGCACGATTTACATGTGAAACAACTAACTAGCCTAACAAAATAGGTGACCAAAAAAACATGGTCCTGATTGTTATCGATACCACTACCACATTAAACCGCATCGCTTCGCTTCGTACATCGTACGATATTTTTACAGCCAAATACCTGAAACAAAAAACGATTTTATTGGTCGCTGTAAACAAGCGTCGAATATTAAACAAAGATAGCAAATTCAAATGAAAACGATTGAGAAATTTAAACTTCAGGCAAAGTAAAAACAAAATGAAGTAATGGAAAATGCGGAGCAAAGACAAGCTTAAACATGCAAAAACAAGTATACATAGGTAAGCACAATGACGAGAAAAAAAGTCAATAAATTTCTTTAAAAAAAAAAAAGCAATCGTAAAATAAAATAAAAATAATAAAAAAAAGTGTAGAAATTCAATTAGTGAATGACGTGAGGGACAAATGGCATAATAAAAAGATGATAAAAGGACAGAGAAAGAGAGAGAGTGAGAGAGAGAGAGAGAGTCAGCGAGTGAATGAGTGAATGAAAGAGAGTGAGCGAGTGAGAGAAATGGAAAGAGAGAGAGAGAGAGAGAGAGTGAAAGAGAGAGAGAGAATGAGCTAGAGGATAAAATTAAGGTTGGCCATCTTCTTTTAAAAATTTAAAATTTACTAGCATTCGTCATATATTTTTCTAATTTATCTCCCAATATTCTTTATACATGGGCCTTTATTTTCTACTTATTCGTCTAATTTTTCAATTTTTTTTCTCGCATTATTTTTTTAATTTACCTATACTAAAATTTTCGCTTTATACTTTAGTAACTGTTTATAAAAACTTATAAGTATTTGTATTAAGTACCTAATTACTTAATTTTTGAATAAATATTTATTTATAAAAATGCCAAAGTACTTTTTCCGTCAATTTGAGTAATGTTAGATCATTAATAGTCATTATATTTTTAAAATTTTTATTGTATTTCGAATTAAGGTATTGTTGGATAAGGCAAAAAGTGCCAAACTTCAACATTTTTTCAAAAACTGCCTGATTAAATTTCTAAAAGTGCGGAAAGAAAATTTGGCAAGGCTGTTAAATTTAGCTAGACAAAATTTAAAAAAAAAAAAAAAAAAAAAAAAACTAGCGAAAACCCAATTTTCCAATTTATCTATAATTTAAAACCTTAAGATCATTGTAACTTCTTGCGCCATGAATCCAGAAAAATACTTCCCGCAGTACAAAATAAAAATATATTTTTCTACATTTTTCTCGAAAACTATCAAATCAGTACGCACAAAATTTATATACGAATGACTTCTACATTATGATCATCTCTAATGACAATTTGAGCCCTATCCATTTGGCCCTTTTCTCAAAACAATAAACATAAAATTTTCTCAATCGGTGTTTTTATTTAGACTTTTCATGTAAACTCTGGATTAATGCGCACGAAACTTATACGAGACTTGCTTCTATACAAGAACTACTTGCCGTGAAAATTTCAGTTTGGTCCTTTTTATAATTTTCTAAATATCACGAAAAAATAATTTTCAGGAAATTTTTGTTTTCCAGTTGTCTCAAAAACTACCAAATCAATGAATAACAAACTACTATCATACGCCTGCTCCTATATAAAGATTACCTCTCGTGTATCACTTTTATAGTTTGTTCAAAACGGGAATAGAATATTGGGAGGATACACATATATATATATATGTATGTATGTATTTTACATATAATTATATTATACATTTAAAAAAAATTTGGTAAAATTGAGAAAATAATGCCAATATTTTTTTTCTTTACGAAACGTATAATTTCAACTTTAATTCTGAAAAATAGCAAACGAGAATATCCATCGTCGACGATTCTTATAATTTTTTATAAATGTACATATCGTCGATAAATTATAGCCTGAACAATGCGAATAAATAGGACAGAATTATCGTGGTAATGCAAAAAAGTACTTCTATTACGTCGATAATGTGCTTGGTATACCTACTTACTTGAAAGTCGATTAAAAGAAAATGTTAAGGCCGGCAAGAAAAATAAAAACTACCGAATCAATAGGTAACAAACAGTAAGCAGGAATTTTTAAAAAGTACGCTTTCATAAGAGTAAAACATTATTAAGAAAAAACAACGGAATAGCACCGAATCGCAGCTAATAGCAGCCAAATTGATTAGAGCAGCCCCGGTGGTCTGGTATCGAAATACGTTATATTAGTAATTGCTTTAAAAATGTCGGTACAAAAATAAAAGTAATCATTTTCGAGAATTTTCTCAGGTTTTCGGATAATACTTTCGATAATATTAATTTGATGGAACGCGGTTACAAAAAGTGAAAATAATAGAAAAGTAGTGGCAAAATTTATATCCGGTATTTATCTGATAGTTATGAAAATTACCGATTCGATAATTTATTAATAAATTTAATCGTATCGAGCCAATGAAATTTTTGAAGAAGTTTTTGAAATAATTTTTGAAATAAATTTGATGTACCTACGGCGCTGTTTTAAACCGATTAAATTATCTACGAACGAATTAGCATACCTACATACGTAGCCTCGCATATCTATCACCGGCATTTGGTGACGATGCGGCCATTGACAATGTACGATGAAAAACGATTGCGACTGTGAAGACATCAGTTTCGTTCGTTCATTTTCTATGACTCACATTCTAGCATAATAGGTACCTACCTACCTACCTACCTACCTACCTACCTACTTATTGGCAGAATTAATGCGTAAATTTCTTTTTTCGCGACGCTGGGTGCGCTTTCATTGGGGGGAGGGGGCAGCCGCGCGCGTAAGTTTCGTACTTTGGGCAACTTCCAGCGTGGGAACGTACTACACGTAGGCTAAACGTATTTTTGTACTGCGCGTACGAATATCGCGTTCGTGGTTCTTTGGGAGCGACAGAAAGGGGCGAGTGGGCAGTCGCGCCGAAGTTGCTCAACTATAATACGTGGCCGATCACTGGTGATGGATGAACGTTGAACGTGGATACGGAGTCCGTGACGTGTGTCGTGTCCATGACCACCCAGCCGGGTACACCTCCTTGGCGTAAACTTGACGAAAATCAAAATCCACCCGAGACGTTCGTTATTTCCACATATTATAAAGTTATATTATCGAGCCGATTATTCGTAGGCAAACGATTAATTGGAAAGGTCGGGCCTCCGACTGAAACTGTGTCGGCGCTGCAGTACGTCGACTTGGTCCGACTGCATTTCGTTGACGAGTGACGAGTGACGAGTGACGAGTGACGAGTGACGAGTGACGAGTGACGAGTGACGACTCATAT
Organism: Ericerus pela; assembly: GCA_011428145.1. Lineage (NCBI taxonomy): Eukaryota > Metazoa > Arthropoda > Insecta > Hemiptera > Coccidae > Ericerus > Ericerus pela. The sequence continues at coordinate 368,886 of WOFM01000565.1, read as the reverse complement.
CGACGCAACGCGGCCAATTAATGTTACCTACTGAATTCCATTTCGACCAATTTCGACCGATTCGGATCGGTGATGATGCGTATAATCGTAAGACGAGGAGGCTGCCCACGCACCTAACTGAGACGCTTCGCTGCGTTGCAGGCGGGTCTCTAACAGAGGGCTAACGTAGCAGCGCCGCAACTACTCGTTTTGAGGGCCGTGCTTGCGATTTTCAAATAATTTATTTTGCCCAAATAATTGGACCACTCGCTGCGCGCACAACAGGACTGCTGGCGGCTGCAGTACGGCCGACGATCTTAATTACCCTTAAGACGGACGCGTCTAATTTACGGCGCCATGTCGCAGCGGCCATATTTTTAAGCCTATGCGACGACTATAGGTACCTGTGTGCCTAATTATAGTCCATTACGACGAAAAGAACAGCCGAATATCAGCTCGCGTCGCACCATCGTCAGTGTCTTATCATCTCCAGCCAGCTGATCGTCTTTCCCCTGTCCCCTGTTCTCTGTCCACTGTTTTACACGTCCACACCGCACAAAACAACCGCTAATTTCGTGTTCGATTGGGTGCGAACGTGTGAATGGCGAGTTCGACCCAAAGTGTGCGAAACAAAAGGGAAGAATGACGACACGATCGTACGTTAGCTGTAGGCTCGCTCCAGCTATACCCGTAGGTACGAAAAAGAAAAACAAATGGGGTGAATGTTCGGCGAGGAAATTTTTACGAGTTTTTCCCAGGCTATACCATCAGAATGCGGCTGAAAAATATTAAAATCTGCAGAAGAAAAAAAGAAAGAAAGAAAGAAAGAAGGGAAAAGGGTAAGAAAACAGGAAAGATTGATTTTCTTTAAGGTTGGTTCCGTGGCATCGATAAAGTAAACAAAATAAGCAAAAAAATAAAAAATAAATAAATAAAAAGAAGAAAAGAAAAAACCATTAATTTGGTACGAACAACCGGTTTGGAATCGTAGATACGTTTAGATTTAGGTGTACGGTTCTTATTATGCTTAGGTAGGTACTCGGTTTTTACACGTTCTCCGCTCCTCTCCGCACCGATCGTTCACTCTGAAACACTCTCTCTCTCTCTCTCTCTCTCTCTCTCTCTCTCTCTATTATCTGCACGCTGTCGTTCTCCCTCTTACTCGCACTACCCGTAATATAATCCATGCGAGAAGGTACCTACGCACGTATGCGTACTTGCAGGCAGAGTACGTACCAACCTGAGATCAGTAAGTACGCTCGAACGGATGCGAGAAGAAGTAGGAAAAAAGATGAAAGAGTAAAAGGACGAAAACGGAGAAAAAACCGCATACCAGCCACAGGTGGTTGTGGTGGTGGGTGCAGCACTTGTTTTAGCTTTCGCGGCTCATCTGTCGCGTTTACCACGTGTTTCCGCCATTTCGACTTCGGCTTCGAAGCACTTAAGCGGACAGCCGCACGCGTCATAACTGCGTCTTCGAGGTGGTGACACCGAAAAGCGTCGCATCGGCGACTCTTAATCAGGACAGGTGTTTCGTCTTTTTTGCCTTTTTTTCTTACTAATCCGACCGCCGAAAGCTTGAACTTCGATCTGAGTGCGATTATATGTCGAACTCGCAACACGTTCCGTTTAATAATAATAATAATAATAATAATAATAATCAACTCTCAAAATACTTTCTTAGATCCCAGCCAAAGCGTCAATTCATACTAATGGTTTTCTCGTGGAGCTCGGCAAGACCATTATAGAACAAGGGTGCACTAGACGAGCCCTGTGACTTGATATGGTTTTCAAAGGCGGCAGTATCCACCGATCTAAGGCCAACGCTTGGTTGTAGATGTATGTCAAATTTCTCTTTTCTCTTATATACACGTAGCATCCAGCGCTGTGCTCGAATAGAATAACTCAGTTTTGAATTTTGAATCTATTATACAAAATTTAGACGACCGTCGCCAATTTTTAATTCCAAACCGCAGCACGAAATCATTAAGAGCTGAATAAATTCACAACAGTCGTTTCTGCGAAACACGCTAATTTACGGTGCAAACAAATTAGCCTGTGCATAGTTTCCGCATAAGTTACCTTTAAAAATGGCAATTTTTCTGTTAATGCCTATTCAACGCAGTGAACACAAGCGATGTAAATGTAATACATCTGTACCATCACCAATACCTACGGTATGTGAATGCAGTTCTTGTACGACTTTGTTCATAGTGTAGAGACCATAGACAGACACACGTGAAGTGAAATTCTCCCTTTTACCGCAGTTCAGCGACTCCTCCCCATCTCATCTGTGCATAAGCTACAAGTACATAGGTACTACTCCTGCACCCTTATGGCAGTTCTCAGCGAAGAAATTGGTGTCTAATACGGTGTAATAATGATTACTATTAGGTATCTTTCATTTTCTATTTTAGTTGGCAATAGCCTACGTATTTTTTTACCCTGTCCAAGAAATACGTGTAAAATCTTGGTGGGATAGCACAAAATTACATTTCCCCATTTCTTTATTCGACATGAAAATCCTGGTGGAGCAGGTAGCGGAAATCAGAGGCGGTTGTAGAACTATTGATGAGGGAGAGCCGCAGAGGGATGAACTTTGCTCCCCTCCACCGAGAATGCGTGCCGGTACCCGAATATTAGACCTTCTCAACAATAAGTATACTTAGCTATTTAAGTGTAACGTGTAACCTGAAATGAGGTATCGACGTGACACCCTGTAGATGCGGTCGATGGCTGGCTATGGGTAGAGGAGCCTACTTCTTACACAGTGGAAAAGCTCGCGATTTTGGCTGCTGCTCGTGTTGCCGATGCGTCCCGCTGCATTTGCCTAAATTATAACGGAAACAAACCGAGTGGACGGTCCGATGGACGGATAGCGTATTCTTTTCCGAATTAGCCGATAGCGTTGCTCTTCTTTTCCATAGATATCGATATCTATCTGGCTGAATTTTTCGTGTAGTTGGTCGTCGTATTCATATCGATCGATATCGACGTACGATTCAGTGTGCGACAATTCGTCGCGAGTAGCCGCGAGTATAATAGATAGGTGGGTAGATAGGTGGGTAGGATCTGCCTACAGGTACACCTATACGTATACGTACCTACATATAGCAGCCGATAACGACAAGTTTTATTAAAATCTAATCACGGCGTCAGAGTGTATTAAAATGTCAGAAAATTCACCGATTATCGAAATGTTTGAAAGCGAAAATGAAAATGAGGTAAGATTCGAAGCGATGGTGGGCACTCACCCGTAGGTAGGCTAAGTACGCGCACGTAGCTACACGTTGCCACGCAAATTGTTCAACGTTGCCGGAATGCCACTGTGGCACAGGCCGGCGATGTTTTATTTTTGTGCTAGGTACTCAGTACCTACCTGAATACACTTGGGTGTAACTACCTACGGGTAAGATGAACTTTGGTCGTTGTACGTTACCCTCAGCTCTCGTCGTCGGCCGCAAACGAAACAGGCGTCGGTATGGTAGGCAGTTAGCCGAACACCCTACGGTACGCAAATTTGGCAGCTTTTCGCCGTCGACTTTGCGGCCCGTCCGTCCGTTTCTTCTCGAAGAGTGGCCACCAACGTGCACGGCGGGAAAAGTGGTTTTAAGGGTCGGAGAGGAGTGGGTGGACGCCCAACCGTTGGCAGAGGGTGAGGTGCGACGCGACGCGACGCGACGCGACGCGTTCGAGCTCCCTCCAACCGGCCCGAAGCCGGGTAATACGTCCGGCCTGCGGCCAACTGCCCACCGCGCCGCAGACCCAATTTAAAATTAGCGCTTACAAAGGCAAACAAAGTTTGGCGCAACGCAGTGGACATGCAACGCCAAGCGAAAGCCGTTTCAACGTCCTGCGCGAACAAACTTTCACTCGTAGATAACATCGACGCGAAGCGATGCCAAAATTTCGTACATTCGGCTCCGTCACTTCGTCGCGTTTGTAAGCAGCTGTTAAAGCCAAACCGTTTTTACCGGCGTACAGCATTACCCGGATTATTTAAGATAAGAGCGACGTTCCTCGATTCAATTTTATTGGCAACTGCCGCATTAATTAGTATCGAAGTTATTATTATCATTATTACCCGTTTATTTATTCGTTTATTTTCTATTTTCAAAGTCTCCCCGCCAGGTGGAATAACTTACCTACCGCACACCCGACCAGTTGTATCGCGTTCTTGAATTGACCGTCCACTATTGCGGTAGGTAGGCACTCGATCTAAGAAAGCCAAACAGCCAAAACAGCCAAAAAAGGCGAAAAATTACTCCGATTATAGATGCGAGAGGTTGGACGGGTTGCGGCCGCCGAATGCGGATATACAGCTACGCATTAGGATATGCGAATATCTGGCCAAGGCCACAATACCGACTCCTTACCTGGCTGGTTAAACGAACCACTAACTAAGAAGCGTTGACGTTTATGGCGATGAGGGGAAAGGGCAACGACAGAGCCGACAGAGCTCCGTCGGTATGTCGCAGTGTTGCCGGATCAAAATCTCCAAAAATTCTGATTTTTTAATATAAAAAATACGCCTAAACTCGCACCCCCTTCGTACGGGTATCAAATGAAAGACGAAAACAAAGTTGATATTGTCTTATTGCCAAGCTGTAAGTAAGGGTATAATTGTTACAAAAAGATACGCCACACGTATATTATGTTTTATACGATTTATATTTTATTTGTACAAGAAAATATTAAGATTTAGTGAATTGTATAATGGAAGAATTGATACTCTGTCAGGCTTAGGACTAAGAGTACGGATCCGAGTGAATTCTACAGTGGTATATACGGTGTGATTGATCAATAGAATGTACGTAATTTAGAGTAAGCCAATAGAGAAACATACTTATTACATAAGCGAATGCGCGCAGCTATAATTTTAAGAGGAATCGGTAGTAGCGCGGAGGTGTGTTATATTCGTGGAGCGAATGATATCATCGTGACGTGTATTATGAAAACATTGTATTAGTGAGAATAGGTAACATCGCGAGACAAGTCCCGACAAGTTTCAACAATGTAATCAAGACTGAAGGTTGGGATGGAAGTCATATATGATATAGTTTCGTTGAGATAGTATTTATAGAATACAAAAGTTTTTTGGAAAGGATATTAAGTTAGGAAATAAAACGGAATTATCGTTACAGAAGCGTGCGATTAACGAGTTAAACTCTAAACAAATTCATCCGTCGTCATTCTTTCGGATGAACTTCATTTACTTCCTCACCTTTAGAAATTTACAAATATCACAGCTGCTCTCGTAATCTCGTTTTCAGATTTTTAATGACGGTTTAAGGGCTAATAGCATAATATGTAGAATACAGCGTGACCTTCGGCTATTTGAAGTTGAGGGACGGAATTTTAAGGCAAAATCCGCGCAAATATATAATTCCACACAAAAGTCAGCGCTAGGTGCGGATTTTTCTGAAGATCAGCACACATGCGCAGAAATCCACACATCTGGCAACACTGGTGTGTCGCAAGTGACAAGAAGGTAGCTACCGCTACCTAGCTAGCCAGTCAAAGTTTAGCCGAAGCATTTGAAAGGGAATTTAGCTTGTTTGGTGGAACTACACCAACTTACACCAACCCACATCAGGGAGGCTATTCGACAAATATTCGCGTAAAAAGTCACATAATTATTAACGTTTTCATATTTGTGGAACACTGCCGCTGGTGTAGGTTGGTGTAGATTGGTGTAGATTGGTGTAAGTTGGTGTAAGTTGGTGTAAGTTGGTGCAAGTTGGTGCAAGTTGGTGTAGTCCTACCGAACGGTGCCGGTGTGAAAACAAGAAATGAAGAGGAAAGTCAAATTTTAGGAGCTGCGCCCAGTTTTTGACCGAGACCACACGCAGGTAGTGCGCGTGCATCTGTCGTTGACGTTTCTCGTCGACCAAAGCGCAAGGAGAAAACTTTTCACGTCCATTTTCGTCGGCTGGAGACGCGTCTCGGCGTCTAATTAGTGGGTAGGCAGGTAGGCGAGGCACCTTCGCACCACCCGATGTTGACCATTAACATTATGCGATTATGCGAAGTCGGTAGGGTGTGCGCGCCTACGGAGTGCGACGGGCCACCGATGCGATTTCTGGTGACCACTGGCCAAAGGCCGACTCATTGAGGGCGCTGTGATTGATTGTTGATCGACGTCGAACTGAGCCCCCACCCCCGCACGCTGCACTCGATCGCGGGCGAACAAGCGGTTCGACATCGACCATATCCGCAGACTGGACCGTACCTACCTAGCCGTGATAGGCACCATTCCGTAATTTTATTGCACACCTCGCGTAGGCGCGACGTCGGCTACGCACCCAAAACCACCCTCCCTCCGGGTGTGCTTCGTAGCCGCACGCACGCCCCGCGCTACGCTGCGATGCGATCTCGTTGCGTTCCCTAACGTACGGACGCACCCTTTAGTGTCCATCCGCCGTACATTTGTGGTACGTCGCGCGCATTCATGTGCGGCCGCCGTGCCGGCGTAGAAACGCATCCACCAATCGCGACCGTTGTTCACAAAGGCGAGCGGTGGCCGTATACCTACAGTCTATCCCAAACGACCAAATGAGAGAGATGTGACGTCACACCAGCAGACTGGCCAGCGGAGAAAGGAGAAGGTAAACATTCGCACTACTCAACCAGGCCGAAGGCTGCTGCACCCGAAAACGTCGTTCGAGTGCTAATTAATAATTAGGTATGTTTTTTGCGCTTCGTGTCTCTGTGAACTGTGAACTGTGAACTGTGAACTGTGAACTGTGAACGTCCCTACGACGTCACGTCGTTCTTATTTGGGATGGACCGCAATATTACCCGTATTGTCTTAGGTACCTCGACGCGAGTAGGTATAAAATGAACGCATCTATATGGCTGTTTTTATTATATATATATATACATAATATTACGTTTATTGTAGAAAAAGCGATCGAACGGCGTTACGTTATAAATAACAAAAAAAGTAGCGGCGAGTCTTGTGCGTAGTTTGGGGAGGGGAGCGACGAAAACTTTGTCGAGTTCTGTTTTTTCACCGTTTGTGCTCTGCAGAAATATTTTTTGTGATTTTCATACGGATTCTCTGCGCTCTTACTTTCATCTTTTCGCTCGAACTTTTGTCTTTTTTTATTTCTTTTTTTGTAATTTTTTTGAGGGGGTATTTCCCATATTCTTCTCTCGGAACCGCCACTGAGAGACAGGAAACGAAAGTACGATTGATGGCTGAGGTGGGGGTTGGCGAAGGGCTGACGTAAATCGAATTAGCGTCGCGCGGCGAGAGATGAAGAAAACGGCTGAAATCGAGGAATATAATATATTAATTTTATTGTTAATAATAGGAAATACGCAGAACTGAGATGGAAGTGGCTTACGGTGCACTTTATTCGTCATTATAATAATTACGGCGAGTAGAAAATGTGGAAGGGGACAGCGACGAGGAGGGAGCGAAGGAGCGCGGGAGCGCGGGAGCGAGGGAGCGACAGAGACGACGGAAAAAGAAGAATCGCGCGTCGTTATTTTCGGTTCCAATAAAATAATATTATAAAATCGATCGAATGGATAAATAAATTTTAGCAGTCTAGACTGCGAGACTAATGGATGGCATTTAACCATTAACGCGCGCGTTCTGTTGCCAGCTGAAAGGGTTTTTGTGTTGCGGCCGGGATTCCTTTTTTATTTTCATTATTTTCCCCTTCCTCGTCGCCGTTCGTTACTGTCGCGCGTTTATCCTCCCCCTTCCCGTCTCCTTTCTCTTTTCCTCTCCCTTTCACTTTCCCTTTCCCTTTCCCTTTCCCTTTCCCTTTCCCTTTACCATTTCGTTTTCGTTTTTTTTTCCCATTTTTTTTTTGTCTCCGCGCCGCCGCCTCGGCTCACTAAATGATCGGCCGCACTCGACGTCGCTGCCGCCGCTCGCTCGCGGCCACGCAAATCGAATTAGCAATCGCCGCGCCGCTCCATTACGCCAGACCTGCGCTGCCTCTCCACTCTGCAGTGCCTTTTCCACCTTCGGCATCACCATTTCTCAAAGACAGACGGAGGCGACGCGTCGCATTCTCCTCGATGCGGACAGCCGACTCGCTGTCGATGGCCCTGCCGCACTCCTCCGACCCACCGCACCCACCGCAACGACGCATACCCTAATTCGTCGGCCAACATCCCTTTCGTACTTGGGGACAACGGTCGATCGAATCGATCGCTATTCGTGAATAGAGCTGATCGTAACGTTCGCAATGTTGTCCGCGTTATTATGCGACAGACGGGCGGACGAAATTGCTAGAAATTTGGGCGAAAATTCGTAAACGTGGAACGCGAATCACGCGTGCGGTGCCAACGTTCCTTCTCGAGGACGTACCTCTACCTAAGTAATTAAGGTCGAGAAGAGATTCTCGCTCGTACTTACGAGTGACGTAGGCAGAGGTGGGTACGTGTACCCAAAACAGCACCTACCTAACGCTTTGCGTTCGTCCGAAGCCAACTTTACCTATCGGGCCATCAAGTAGAATGAAAAACGGTTGCACGTACGCGGTTGCCGGCTTCACCTTTCCAGCACACAGGCACCTATCCGAGCGTAAGCGTAACTTGAGGGAGAAAAACTGACAGAAAACGATCGAAAAGTTACGACGACGAAATCACATTTTCGGAAACACGAAATTTGAAAATGAACGGAAAAAATTCCACTCTTCATCGATAATAGGTCCCTCGGATAGCAGTTTGCGACGTTGCGATTTTCGCTTCACGGCCTGATTAGTGAAGCTGACTTTGGTCTGTCCTGTCCGCGCCTCTGGACAACCTTTTCGTTCCAATCGCCCTCTACGGCTTTCTACGGCTTAGCCAAACTCTAGCGAAATGCACGTCAATACGTCGAAACGACCTGACCGTCGCCGAGTTGAGCTGAGGCGTCGACTTGGTAACGTCACCGAGGGGGCAGCGGGGGGCCTGGAAACAATATTCGAACCTCTCTTGGACTACATTCGACCCAAAAAGAGGGGGGGGGGTATTACTATTCTGGCGCGAGAGTTGCGAATGAAGGGGACCCTATACCTATATTGTTCGGTGGGGCTCGACTCCTTCGAACAACCCCGACAAAAATCCTTAAATAAAAAGGTGTGTCGAAACGTTCGCATTTATTATCCGAGTAAGGACGGATAATTTACTAAACGAAAAATGCTCAAAAAGTAGGTAAGTGAAAAAAGAATACTTGGAAGCGAAGCGGCTGTCATCGATTTGCTATTGCGTATGCGTAAGTAGGAACCGTGCTTGAGGTGGAAGTGGGGGGTATAACGCCTCTTTGGGCCAAGCTGTTGTAAAAATTGGAAGAGGTGCGGTTACTTCTTTTTTTTCTGCTTTTCCACCGACCAACTAGCCTTTTATTTGCGATTTTTTTGGCAAAAATTAAAATGTTTTTGGGTGTGTTATAAAAATTGAACGGTTACACCTCCCCCTAACAATATTACTTCGCGCCACCACTGTGCATAGGTACTCGGTACCTATCGACATTCAATTAACGACGACCATGTCTATCGGTATTTTGATCCTTGTTTTGCCCGATTGTTTCGATGTGACGCCTTTAGCATTCTTTAAAACCATCTGCAGCTGTGGGCCCGGTATTTTTAGCCGCATTTCTACAGGCAAGAACAGGGTTGTATCGTGGATTTTTTCACGGGGGGGGGGTGGTGGTGGTGTTTATACATATATTCGAAGACTATTTTCTGTAGCAAATAGGTACTTGAAAAAGGTGGGAAAAAATTGTATCTTTTCGTTCCGAAATTTTTCCACCCCTGAAATGTGTGGATTGTGGGCCCCCGCCTACTCAGGACCCTTTGTAAATACGATACCGAGCATTCTCACAATTACGACGAGTATAATTACGATTTGCAGTAAGCTGCGGTAGAGCGCAGGTCATTGGACGAACCAAAAATTATACGTAACTCGAAATGGATGTACGACCGACGCGACTCTGGCAATCGTTTATTAGCTTGCGACGAAATGACGCAAACCAAACAATCGCAATATCCAAGGCACGATTGTTATCGCCAGCGTTGAACGAACCTCATCACGTCAAAAACATGAAACGTCTACGAAGCCTACTTGGGTACACCAACCTCAGTAAACCGATGCGTTAAATTCTTACCAACCTCTCAGCCATTAAATTTCCAAAACTGAAACAAAAGCGGACGTACCAGAAATACCTTCCGGCCGATCAGTACCAAAATCTATATAGGTCTGGTCCTTGTCTCGGTGCCAATTATTTATACCGAATTTCGTAATTATCGGACGAAAATTGCGACCTGTACCGTGTCAACAGGAATTATACGTACGTACATACCTATTTATTAGTATACGCGTAGGCGGATACAGGATGATTCACATTTCGACGCACCATAGGAAAATAACATTTGGTGTGTCAAACTTTGAATCACTCACTACGCACTTTTGTTCAGAGCGATTCACAATTTGTCGTATCATCGTAATAATTTTGTTCAAAAAAATCAGGCCTTATTCTAATAAAAATCTTTCAGGAAAAAAAAAAAAAAAAAAAAAAAAAAAACCGAAAGAAAATATTGTGAAAAGAGAAAACTAATTATTTTAAAATTTTTCCAGTAATATCTTCTAGAATTCGAATGAAATAAAAAAAAGTGCTAAAATAGAAGTGATTTAAAAAATAAAATAAAAGCGAAACGATAGAAAATGTTCTAAAAAGAGAGAAATAGGTAATCGTTTTATCTGTAATTACTGAAGTTGTCGCTCTGTTCCTTTACTACCTATATCGGTGAGGGTTATATACGTCTGTTTTGTCTAATTTTCTGACAAAATCAAAATTGGTGCCCATTTTGAAAAATTATGCTGGAAAAACATAATAAAGTTGCGTGTGGTATGCTAGGGGAGTCGTTTTAACACCCCACCCACAGTCCCGACGGTATTTTTTATATCAACCCATGGCTAAAAGCTTTTAAGTATCGAACTACTGCACTGGGAGGTAACTTAGAATTATCATCTCCCAGACTGCTCAGCCTACCAGGATTTGTGGACCCGATATCAACGTGGAAATTGAAAAAATTATTATATCAAAACATACCTTAGGATGTCCGTGGCTTTTTACTCACACTGCCAATTTAACCTGGGATAGAACCCAGGAACCACACCACCAAATATTACCCATTGCCTTTTAAAAGATCGACACATTTTTAAATTTACAACCACGTATTCGAATATAATAAAAATATACAATAAAATATGGAGAGCAAAACACGTTGTTTCAATTGCGAGCAAAAACAAACTGTGAAGAATAAGCAAAAATTATCTTCGTTACAAAAATGAAAAATTACAAGAAGTCGGAGATGCAAAAGAAATTGACGTCAAACTTTATGGAATATTCGGCGAGAGTATCTAATAATTATTATTATAATTATAACAATAGACACATCATGGAGACGATAAGGTAAAGGAAATGAAAGATCCTCGGACAATGTAAAATAACCCGGATGAAGTTTTTAAAAGATGCGAGATTTTGCAAGGTAACGGAGAAGATTATTTTTATGAGAGTTCAATAGCCACAATTATATGTCAAAAGAAAAAGTAAAGAAAACAAGTGTAAACTGGTAAGGCCTGTTTAAAAGTTTACCTACGTTGTTTTATAGATACAAAAAAATTTGAAAAGTAAAAGGGGAAAATTAATGTTTATTTATTACCGAATAGGGGTGGTAGCCGTATACATCATATGTACGCACACAACCACACACCTAAACATCATTTAACACAAACAAAGGAGAATTACAATTGTAAAAGTTATAGTTATGCAAATCTGACAATTGTAATCCTCATTTAGTCCCTACTCCCTACCATAAACCAAGAGCTAAGATGTTTACACATGAAAAAAAGAAACATACACAGATCGAATTGATAACCTCCTCCTTTTGTTTTCAAAGTCGGTTAAAAAGTTCATCAAAATCAGTGACCCTCAGGTTGAAAAGTTAACCCATAATCATATGGATTGAATTAATGACTTAGCTGTTCCTGTTTTTGAAGTCGGTGAAAAATTAAATTTGTGTGCCACTGATATTCGCATGAAAAAAAAAATATATCTACAACTCATTTAATGTAATATACCTACTTATGGAAATATTCCGGAGTTTTCAACTATAGAATTGTTATTCGTATATATATATATATGTAAGTTCGTTTGTGACTGAGTCTAATTTGCACTTCAAACGTAATAAAGTGTGAGATCGGTTAGATTTGAAATGTTTATTCACACGTAATTAAATAATCGGAGTGAAATTATAAAATTCAAGTTTATATACACGAAACGAACGAATAAATAATCTGTATATCTGGGTCAACGTTGAATGACCACACGAGTGAATGAAATAAACTATCAATGAAATATTATCGAAAGCGAGATACGAAGTCGATGACGATAACAAAGAAAAACGTTCAGGTCAAGATTAGTCAAAAATGTTGTCATCGGATAATAGAATGAACGACGTGAATGAATGAAATTACGTAATTGTCGATAAATAGTTCGTATGCAGTAAATTATTACATATATAAACATGAAAAAGGTCAAAATCTCGCAAGTATGAGCGAGATTTGGTGCTATTTGAGGAAAGACAATTTTGTCTTTTACATCCCCACACCGAGAAAATAAAACAAATTCACAATATATAGATAAACGATTAGCGATTACATAAAATATACAGAAAAATATGGAAATTCGTTGTTTGATACAATTATCTTAAATATAAGGGTAAAGTTTTGATACGTGATACAAATTGGATTCCTGTTTCTGGTAGCCTAAGTCAACTTGAATAATAGAATTTGATACTTGCTTTATGATTTTGTATGGTCCAGTCCTGATCTCGTCTAATTTGTTTTTATTTAAGGGGTTTCTGTGCAAAACGAATACGTTATCTCCTATTTGAAAATTGCTTTTTGCTTTATTTTTATCGAATATTTTTTTGTTAATTTTGTGATTTTTGCACGAATTTTCAAAAGCAGTCTGTCTGTCTTTGTCTAAATTATTTGTTTTGTCTCCGAATTCTGGAATTATTTCGAATTTTACGTTATTCATTAAATAATTCGGAGAAAATTTTGTTACGGAATGGATAGTATTATTATATTCTCTTACACATTCTTTCATAAGGACAGACCATGATTTCTTTTTATTTTCTTGATTTTCGTTAATTTTACACCTTAATCTATTTACTAGCGTTTGATTTAATCTTTCATTTAATCTGTTGGAAGAAGGACAATCTACTGCCGTGAAAATTAAATTGATATTATTTTTTCGAATGAAATCTTTGAATTCTTTGGAGTTTATTCGTCCATATTGATCGGTCAGTAGATTGGAAATACTATGACCATTTTTTAAAACATCTTCTATTATTTTAATAAAATCTTTGGTGGTTTGTGTTTTTGATGTTAAAATGTAAGCAAATCAGGAAAAATGGTCAACTAATAAATGACAGTATTTTTTATTTGAGTTGTTACTCGAAAAACCGCCTATCGTGTCGAGTGACATATATTCAAAAGGCCTTGTAGCTGGTCCAAGGTGAAAAAGATAACCGAATTTAAAAGGAATTCGGGTATTGTTTTTGATACAAGTGGTGCAACTCTTGCAGAAATCTTTGATGAGTTTTCTAAAATTTTCATTATAAAAATTTGGAAAAAGAGTGAGTTCAATCTGTTTGGATCCGATAAGTCCAAATTTAAAATGAGTCCTTTTTATTAATTCTTTCGCAAAATTATCGGAAATTATTATTTTTTCTTTAGAAGCTCTATATTTTGAAAATATTACATTATTCTTTTCTGAAAGATTTTATTTTTTTATTTTTTTGAAACCTTTAAGTACCGTTTTTTGATCGTTTATAATGTCTTTTATTTCAATAAAATTTACAACTCTAAGTTCAGAGGAGGCCTCAAAATTTTCAAGAACTGGATTGCGAGACAAACAATCCGCTTCATTATTAGTTTCTCCCGGCACATATTTTATTTCAAAATCAAATTGGGATAATTGTAACATTAGTTCTCTGAGTTCATCATCGTATTTTGTATTAATTTTCATATTTTCTAAGGGTTTGTGATCAGAGAATACTTTAAATTTTAATCCTAATAGTCTGTGTCTCCAATACATTAATGCCTCTTTAATTGCCAAACATTCTAAAAACACTGCTTTTTTTCTTTTTTGGGCCTCGTTTAATTTCCTTGAGAAAAAGGCAGTTGGTTTAAATGAACCATCATTTTGTTTCTGTTTTAGAATTGCACCGATCCCTTCTAGGCTAGCGTCAGTCTGTACAATTGTTTCCCTTTTTGGATTGAAAATAGCTAGACACGGTTCGGAACATAAAATTTCTTTAATTTTTTTAAAACTTTCTTCACATTTATCGTTCCATAAAAAGGGGGTATTTTTTTTAATAAATTATGAAGGGGTGCTAGAATCATAGAAGAATTTGGAATGTAGGAACAATAAAAATTTATTTTGCCAAGAAATTGTCTAACATTTTTTTGAGTTTTTGGGGTGGGGAAGTCCCAAACTGGTAAAACATTATCAAAAATAGGGTAAATAGCATTGTTTCTGATATAATGACCTAGATATTTTACTTTATTGTGGGCTAAATCACATTTGGTTAAGTTTAATCTAAAACCTTCTTCATAAACGGCTACAAAAAGTTTTTTTAGGTGTTCTAAATGGTCTTTGAAGGTTTTTGAAAATATTAAAATATCGTCTATATAATTAACACAAAAATCATCTAGGTCTTTTCTTTTTAATATATTTCTCAAAATTTGTTGGAAAATGGCGGAGCTGGTTTTCAATCCAAAGGGCATGTTTTTCCAATTGTAGTGTCCAGTCTGAGTCACGAAGGCAGTCTTGTATCTGTCTTTCTTTCTTATAGGTATGGACCAGAAGGCACTATTAATATCTAGGACTGAAAACCATTTACAATCTCTCGCTTTTACTATCAAATCTTCTATATGGGGGAAAGGTTGACTCTCAGGAACTATTATCTTGTTAAGGGGGAATAATCAACACACATTCTATTTTTTACTTTGACGCCCTCTGCATTTTTCTTAAATGCTAGAGTAACGGGCGCAGCAAAAGGAGAGGTTGATTCCTCGATCATGTCAGCATTAAGCAGCTGAGTGATCTGATTTTTATCTCTTTTTGGTCAATAATATTACATCCATATGGTTTGTGCAAAATATATTTGTGTTCGGTTAATTTTATGGTGGCACAGTACTCAGTGACCTTTCCGACATCATATTTACTTTTGGCAAAAACGTAGTTGAAATCATGTATAACCTTTTTTAATTCTTCTTTCTTTTTATCGTCTAAGTGATTTAAATTTAATTCTGTCTTAGAGACTTTTATGTTAAAATATTCTAAATTATTATTACTATTATTATTATGAAAATTATTAATATGGTTTCTTTTTTTCTGATGAATTCTCAAATTCTCATCTTGGCACAAGCCAAATTCCTGAATCAGATCAAGACCTATTAAGAAATCATGATCAAATTCCTTTTTGTCAAGCACAAAAACGTCTTTATTTTGGGAAAAAATTTTTACGTTAATTTTGGCAATTCCCAACACTTTGCCATGACCACTGATCATCTGAAAAGATTTTTCAATAGGTTTAAATGCCTTTATTTTCAAGGAGTTTATCAGATTTCTGTTAATTATTGAAATATTTGATCCAGAATCATAAACTCCTTTACAAAAAACTTTATTATTGAGGCATAAATTAATTTTGATCAGCGGCAAATAAATTAATTTTTTGTCTCTTCATCAGATAGAGAATTTTCAACTTCTATTTTATTGACTGTTTTCTTGTTAAAAGGCTTGTCTTTAAACCAACATAAGGCCTCTGGGTGAAACCTCTCCAAGTACCCTCTTTTCTCACAGTTGGGACAAGGTTTCTTTTCAGAATTGTTTTTCTTTTCATTATTATTAGTTATTTTTTTATTATTATTATTGTTTTGTTCGGGTTTATTTACGTTAAAAGGTGTTTTAGAATTATTCTTTTGAAAATTTAGGTTTTTATTTTGGTCACTGATTCTATCTTCTGCCTTGAACTTTTTTAATTTGTCATGCAATATTCTTACAGAAGTTACGACGTTGGTTTTAAGCAAATTTTGAATGTGGACCGGTAAACCGAGAACAACTAAGTCCAAAATTACAAAATCGGGTAAATTTCTGTCTATTTCTAAAAGTAATTTTTCTTTTTTTACCACGAATTTGATGTACAACCCGCTCATATATCTGTAATTGTATGCATACTGAATTGATTTCCATGAGGAGTCTCCGAAGGTTGCGATCAGATCAGCTCTCCAATTTGACCAAGCGGAATTGAGTCCCAGCTTCCTCTGATTTATGACGAACCAGTCTGCCATTGATGATTTGAGACAGATCTTGAATACTTCTATTTGTTTCTGGCCGTCCAATTTAAAACGGGATTCCCTCTCAAAGGAGTCGCACCATGCTGTGACTTTTGTTTTTTGGCGAAAATTTCTCAATCAGGAAGTGTTTCATAATACTGTTGACAGACTCACCCTTGTCTTTTCTGAGTGAGGTTGTTGACTCTGTGTCCTCTTTCAATTTGGCCTGGTCAGGAGGTGAAAATTCCGGTAGCAAAAATTCTTTAAAGACGATGTTGTCATCACTGTCCATGTATAGTTTCGCAATCTCAGGTGGGATAGACACATTGATTGTTCTATATTGACCTCTGTTTCTCAGTACGGATGCTGCATTTTTTGGAGGACCCAAAGTCATCAGCTCTTTGTGCAGTGAGGCCTTCTGCAGCTCCTCGGGAAAGGCTAACCAAATACCATCTCCGAACAAACGAATTCTTTTGATATTTAGAGTTGTTGTTTTCTCCGCGCCCTCAGCCATCATCAGAAGTTGGATTTTCACTGACGACATATTGAAAAAGTAACACGATATCTCGAAACTTTTCTTTAAACATTTATGGGAATTTTCTAATTTGTAAGTTCGTTTGTGACTGAGTCTAATTTTCACTTCAAACGTAATAGAGTGTGAGATCGTTTAGATTCAAAATGTTTAATCACACGTAATTAAATAATCGGAGTGAAATTATAAAATTCAAGTTTATGTACACGAAACGAACAAATAAATAATCTGTATATCTGGGTCAACGTTGAATGACCACACGAGTGAATGAAATAAACTATCAATGAAATATTATCGGAAGCGAGATACGAAGTCAATGACGATAACAAAGAAAAACGTTCAGGTCAAGATTAGTCGAAAATGTTGTCATCGGATAATAGAATGAACGACGTGAATGAATGAAATTACGTAATTGTCGATAAATAGTTCGTATGCAGTAAATTATTACCTCGCAACATCTTACCCTATGTCAAACATAAATATACATGAAAAAGGTCAAAATCTCGCAAGTATGAGCGAGATTTGGTGTGATTTGAGAAAAGACAATTTCGTCTTTTACATATATACAGCCATTATCGATTAAACTTTTGGTTTTTTTCCCTTTTTCATAAGTTTTTTATCTTATGCGACATTCAGTTTTTTCAACCAAATTCTGGTCAACTTTTTATTTATTTTTCCTAGCTTTTGTTTTTCATTTTGTAACTGTAGATGAAGTATGATTATTACAACAGTCCCCGTTTGAACAAAACTATTAAAGTAGTGCAATGAATTGTGAATTATTTTGACAAGTAAATGAGTGATTCAAATTTTGATGAGCCAAATGATATTTTTCTATGGTGTGTTAAAATGTGAATCATCCCGCGTATATACATACATACATTATCTATTATATAATTACCTATATATATATATATAAAATATAATATTATATTATAAAATGATGATTCCTTTTTTTTTTTTTTTTGGCAACAGCACCACGCCACTCCACTTCTGCCAGATGGATTTTTATTAAATTCTGAATTTAGACAGATGCATCTGTAGAAATCTTTTCCGAATTTTGCCTTGAAAACTCCACTCTAAAAAATGTAATTGAATTTGAAAGTTTCCTTGATGTCACAAATGAAATGAAAGTATCTATTATAATTACCTATATATTACTATCCCGTGCTTTAATACGAGCAATAATTGTATGTATGTATGTACGTACGTATTTATTTATGTAAGCATGTGGGCATGTATGTTTGTATGTAAACGCGTTCTGATTAACTAGACTAAGAATGTGGGTGAAATTTACAGGATATGGCTTTTTGGGTAGGAGAAAACAATCCAGATAGGTCCCAAGTTTGAGAAAATTCGTCGAATAGAAATATGATCTCAATCTATCCGTCAGCTGTAAGTGATAACAGCAGAACGTGAAAAATTCGTTGAAACGAGATTTTGAATTTGCAATCTGCGAAACATCAAATTTTGTGGTTAACGATAAACACAACGGATAGATGTACTCATATTGAATCTGGAATCATAGTTTACTAATTTAACGCCGGCGTCCGTTATTGAATTTTATTAATAATTAATTCAAAACATGATTTTTTAATTTTTCGAGTACAGCTGCTTATCCGAGTGAACCAGGTAGGTACTATTAACAAAGCTCGTAGTAACTGTGTAGGTATGTTTGTTCAGCTGTAACTTCAGAACTGCTTACCGAATCTGGAGGAAATTTTCGGGATTATAGTATAGGGTTGTTTCGAAGAATGTTTGAAGCTATTTTCCAGTCTCCAGTCACTTTTTAGGCAAAGTAGTTAATTTTCATCCAAAATTCGTTATTTACATTATTCCATGGCACAAAGACGAACAAAAACGAACGTAAGCAATAAAAGAGAATAAAAAAAAACTGATTTCTTACTCCTCTTCCTCTCTACGCACTTATATATTTATTACTATTTTTTTTAAATCGTCACATCTTTTATTGAGGACGTTACCCACGATTCGCCAATTTCAGTTTTATCCGAGTTTTAAAATTTTATGGAGAGGGGGAAATGCAAAGTTCTAGACCAAATAACAAAATACAAAGAACTGAGAATCGCGGGCGCGGGTCAGTATGCCAATATAACATCTATTTAGAGAGCCTCCGAGACAAGTATGCGCATACTTCATTTCCTATCCTGGAGAAATGTATGTAATTTCGTTCGTCGGTCACATTTATTAATTTAAATTCAATATTCTACTCAGAAATTCTTCTCAATCATCCAAATAATTTAATTTGCGTAATGAAAATAATCTACAATCGGTGAAAATGATTTTGTGTTCAGCCACCGCTATTGAAATAACATAAAATAATGCAAAGCAAAACTCAGAATTCGACAGAAAATGGCGTATGCGCCTACTTGTCTTAAATGTTCTTCAATCTTGCTACCTATCAAATGAAAGAAATTTTGTTTTTGCTTCAAAAACTTTATCTTTCAGTTTATTTTGGAGAGTTCGATTTTGAAAGCCTCAACCTGAAAGTTGTAATCAAATTCAAAAGTTTCAATTATGTCATATATAGAAGAATGGGGGTGTAACATTGAAAAGTTTCAATTAAATTTTATTTTGAAATGTTTCATTTTTAGGGTATACTTGGAAGTTTGCTGAATGCTGCAATCAAACTTAAAAGTTTTTATGATGTTACATATGAGAGAATTAAGGTATCATTTAAAAAAGTTTCAACTATGCTTTCAAAAGATTTGTTGTCTGAATATTTTGGAATGTTGGTGTTTGAAAGCTCCTCACTGAAAGCTGCAATTAAACCGAAAAGTTTTTATGATATCACATAATTATTATGAAAGAACGAAGTTATCATTTTAAAAAGTTTTATTCAGGTACCTAAGTAAATATGTGTGGAATACCTTGTCGTGAGAGATATTCTCACCAGAAGGAAATTCAACAGAATTTAAGCGTGTTCAGCCACTTTGTACGTAAGTACGGGTAAGCCAGAACCAGACCAAACACTGGCGATTTTAGAGCCAGTTCGGGCGGTTTATATACGGCTTATTCACACGCACACAGACACACATACGTAAGATAATACGTACGTTGGTGAGGGCAGCCAGGTCGCATCATCCCCTATCGTGATAAGAGATGGCTGGCTGGTTCGTGTACGGATTGTGACATTGTTTGGTGATGTCACAATTCGGTACTCGTACATTACCTGCAAGTACGTACAGGTAATTACGATCAAACGTATTTTGTGTGATTTAATGTCATTGAGATGAGTAATTGGCCTGCCCTTTGGGGCGGCGACTGTCGTCGAGGGGTCCGAGCCCCTTCACCTCATACCGTTGAGTCCCCACAATATGTTTTAAAGTTTTATTTTTTTTTATCTTTTTTTTCTTACGAGGGATTGGCGGGTGTCATTTTGGAAGATCCACAGTCCATTCTGAAAGTTGTAAACAATCTTCAATGTTTTGATGATGTCGCACAATTATGACAGAATGGAGGCTTTGACTATACGCTATAATGGACTAGGAACAGTCGAACTAAAAATTATGCAGACACCTACCCCTACTTTCTCCTTAGTTCGTAAATCTATACTCCATCGAAAGTATAGGTATGGGCATAATTATAATAAAAGCCTCATTTGATCAAGTCTGAACGCGCTTTTTGTACCTTTGATGGTTTCTAGAACCTTGATAATTGCAAGAGTGGAGAGGACATGTTTGCATCGAAAACTTACCATTGCTTTTGTAACTAACGATGTACGATACTGAAAAAATGTGTTTCAAAATATTGTACTGGAAGATAATTTTTTTTGTTCTTAAATGCACATAAATTAAGCCGAGCCATACTTACTTGCCTATAAAAGTGATAAATCAGTATTTCTGAATATCGTATTTGAATTCTATGGTTAAATTAATGATGATTAATGAAACTTTCAATTTTTTATCATATTAATCGACAATTTATGAATCTACCGATAATTGTGAAAAACAAAACCCCACAAAACCTATAGTGTCATAATGGGTCTTCATTTAATCTCAAAGGGAGAGATACGAATAATATATATATATATAAAAAGCCACAATATGAATGCTACTATATGATGCTACTATCGAATGAAACAATAATGAACCATATCGGACTTCACAGAATGAATGTTTAATTTTAAAAAGTTTTGTTTTCAAGGTTTTTGGGGAAATTTGAATTTAAAAGCTGCACTTTGAAAGCTGTATTCAAACTGATAATTTTATTGATGTGACGTATTATAAAAGAATCAAGATCCCGCTTTGAAATGTTTCATTTTTGCTTTCGAAAGTTTTAAAGGATATAAGATGGCACAAGTTAAAAACAAAATTATAGCAGGCGTCCATATCTTTGGTATAATTTATATGGAGTATAGGTAATAAATTAGGGGTAATAATATCATTATACTTATGCTAATCATCTTACATTGATATATGTAATATGTGCTATTTTAGTTGAATTAAAAAAATAAAGAAAAGAAAAATTGATTTTGCCTCCAGAAAAAAGTTAGTTGAATAAAAAGGAAAGAGAACCAAAAAAATTCTAAAATAAAAACATATATAAATACAAAATAATAAAAAAAACTAGCAAAATTTATATAGAAAAAACTCTAGCAGCAATGTTTTGCTAGAAAACCCATTTTGCAGATGGAGATAGAGATAGAGATGGGGATAGAGATAGAGATGGAGATGGAGATGGAGATGGAGATGGAGATTTAGAATGTAGAAAGGGAGTGCTTACTTGAAAAAATTGAAAAATAATATCATAGTAATCTATATTTATATTATCGAGGTAGAGGAAGACAGATCAGATGTAATTAACAAAATAATGAAGATATTTTCAAAGTTAGGTCTCAGAAGTGTGTAATTGCAGCAAAGGAAATAAGTAAAGTACAGAATATGTAATGTAGGTATGTAAGAAATGAATAAGTCTGGAGATTCATAAATGAGCAGTGGAATAAGTATAAATGTGTTTATAGAAAGATGGTCGTATGTTTGCAGGAGTGTGAGGGGAATAGGATTGGTGGTCTCAACATATATCAATATTAATCGATATTTGTAGGGATATTAATCGATATATCGATATTTTATTGCTAGTTTCAGGTTAAGAAATTACAAAAAACTATCGGCAGATACTCACATTATATTTAACAAAAATATCGATTTATCGATGTTTTATCGCTGAAAACTGTTTTTTCAGAGGTTGTCTGTTTCCAGTTTTCTGGAGAAATACTAAACCAATGAGCATCAAACTTCTTTTAGACCTGCTCCCATACAATAGCTATTTTCTGTGAAAATTTTGGCCCTATCTGTTTGGTAGTTTCTCAAAACTTTGAACACAATATTTTTTCCAGCAATTTTTCTTCTTCATTTTTCTCGGAAACTACCAAATTAATAGGCATCAAACCTCTAATAAAATTGCACCAATATAAGGAAATTCTATCGCAAAAATTTCAATCCGATCCGTTTTTTCATTTTTTTTAAATTCCAGAAAAACGACTTTTCCAGGAATTTTTTGTTTTCCATTTTTCTCAGAAATTAATCCACCGATAGGCAAAAAACTTCTTTCAGATCTGCTCTAATATGAGAACTATCTCTCGTAAAAATTTTAGCCCTATCCATCAATTAGTTTTCTCAAAACCGTGAACACAAAATTTTGGGCGATACATACGTGTATATATATATATATATATGTAAGATTCGTCACCTTCTCTCTCTCTCTCTCGTATTCCTCATCTTTTCCCGTCACTTCCTGAATCATCGTTTCATCGCTCATATCTCCGTTCACGCATTATCTTGTTCTCTCGTTCAATCCATGATTCTACGATTTCTCTCACGTCACAATGTCTTTCATACGGCTACATATCACACGTACTTTTCTCGCATTAATTGCTTCTTATTTTCCTGCTTCGTTTAATTAATCAAAATGACTTTGTTTTTGAATTTGTCGTTTTCAATAAAGTCAAATTCATTCGAGCGTTTTGTTTCTTCTCTCGTTCAAGATCTCCAACGATCTTATAAATTCAAAAACTTTTTGTTTTGTTCGCTTTTCTTCCGTTACGTGAAATTATGTCTTCTGTTCGCATTTGTTTTTCCATGATTGTGGTCGGTGCAGCTACCAACAATAAAACCAATGTGTGGGCTCTTCGCTCAATGCAACTTCTGGATGACGATGATGACGAGTCCTACACAATTCCTACTGAGTTCTCCGATTTATCCCATCACAATAAACTTTTTGCTCTTCCTTCGGCGAAAACTGCTTCAAAAAAAATGCCGAAATGGCACGCTTCTCGATCGTTTTGTATTGCGTTACCTCCGGATGTCGCTTTGATTTATGTGGATATCGATGGCAACCCAGTTTTCCATGGTGACCCTCTGGACATTCTTGACGATGACGTTCACGAAGAAGAGTCTGTTAAATCTTCTTCCTTGAAAACGATTTTGGCAGTGGTTCGTGACGCTGTTCTAGCCGCGGCAAAATCGGCGTCCGATGCTCCTGTTATTAAGGAACCTCGTTCCATTTCTTCGATCACCAAAGACATGGTAATCATTAAATTTGATCCTAAGAAGAACAATGCCGCATCTTGGATGAATATTTTTGAAAGGGAATGCACTCGTTTGAGGATTGAAGAAGCCAGATATTGGGAAGTCCTACATCTTTTCCTCTCTGAAGGGGCCACCGAGAACTGGTTTTTATCCATCCGTAATACTACTCCTAACACGGCGTGGAATTTTTGGAAGGAATCTTTCCTGAAGAATTTAAGCAAAACAGGTTGGAACGTGGCAGACGCCGCGTTTAATTTTCGTTACATCAATGGTATGTTTCTCGATTACACCTACGCCAAGATAAACATGCTCACTTTGTACAACCCAAATATGCACCCACTCGATGTCATGAATCATGTCGTACTTGGCTTACCACAGAACATTCAGGAACGCATCAATCCCAATGATGTAAAGGACCTCGACGCTCTAGTGAGTAATATTATACAATTAGAAAAACCGTTCGTTCGCAAGCCTAATAGTTTTAATAACTCAAATTCTTCTACTTATAATAATTCTTCTTCCGGAAATTGTTCGAATAATTATCCAAACCCGGCTTATTCCTCGTTATGTCAGCGTACTTTATGCGGCTATTGTAAATCTAAAGGGTATGAACATTTTTACCCAGAAGCTGATTGCTTTACAAAATTTAAGGACCAGTGTGATAAAGCGAACACTCCTCGTTCGAATAATAATAACGTAAAATCTCCTGCCATCCATACTTTCGATATGTCGTCGTTGGAGGAGGCCATTAATAAGGAAGTAAAAAACTAGGCAAGCCCGGTTTTGTCGTATTAGATGTGATTTTTAAGGAAATTAATGGTAAGGGTCTTTATGACCCAGGGGCAAATTCTTCTGCAATAACGTATCACGTGCTAAAAAAGGTCCCTAATTACTGTTATTTACCCATAAAATCGAATTATAATACGATGAGTGGTCCGGGCGAAATTATCGGACTCGCTTTCCTTAACGTAAAGATAATGAACATTCAAAAGAAAATTTATTTAGCCGTAATTAATTCTTTAACTTTCGAATTCGATATTATTCTTGGTACGGATTACATCACTTCGTTTGGACTAAATTGTGATTGCAATCTCGTAATTTCTCAAACTCCTCAGAAGTCAATCAACGTAACTTCTTATTCTTCTATATGGAATGATTATATGACTAAGGAGTTATTTGACGAAAAGGTTAATCATCTATTTGCACCGCAACAGGCAATCATTCTTAATTTTGTACGAAATAATGTAAAAGCCTTCGCTAAAGATAAATTTGATGTTGGCAACGTAACAAAATATCAATGCCCTATTAACTTATCATCCGACTCTTATGTTGCTTTTAAACCTTATCGCTGCACATACGCCAATCAACAGGAAATTGACCGCCAGTGCACCGAACTCTTATCAAAGGGTATGATTACTCAGTCTATGTCTGCCTATGCTTCACCAGTTACTTTACAATATAAGAAAGACAGTCTGGGTGCTACTAAAGTTAAAACCCGTATGTGTGTTGATTACTGGTCACTGAATAAACTCATTGTTCTGGAAAGTCAGCCTTTTCCTCTCATCGATGAGATTTTGGTTAAGACCCGCGACTGTTCCTGGTTCTCAGCCTTCGATATCAACACGGCTTTTCATTCGATTCCGATTAAAGAATCGGATCGATATAAAACCGCGTTCATAACTCAGTCTGGTCACTTTGAATGGAGGTCGATGCCCTTTGGTCTAAAAACATCTCCGGCTGTCTTTCAACGCATTTTATCCGGTATCGTTTGTAATTATAATCTTACGGATTTTGTCGTTAACTACCTCGATGACATACTTATCTTTTCAAAAACTTTCGAAGAACATATCGCTCATGTTCAACATCTCGTCGATGCTATTTACTTTGAAGGTTTCAGACTAAACTTTAAAAAATGTAGTTTTGCATCTTCTCGAATCCAATACTTGGGTCACATCCTTTCCCCTGACTCTGTCCAACCTCTTTCCGATAATATCGTAGCAATTACTAATTTTCCTGTTCCTACCTCACATTGCACTGTTCGTCAATTCCTCGGAAAAATTAACTTCTACAGGAAATTCATTCCACATTCTTCTTCTCTCCTTGAGCCATTCCACAATCTTTTACGTAAAAATACCCCGTTTTCTTGGACTCACAGTTGCCAAACCGCCTTTGATTCGGTAAAAGCCCTTTTAACTTCGTCTCCTATCTTAGCTATCTTTGATCGGAACCTACCTATATCAATTTACACTAACGCCAGTGGAGTTGGTATCGGGGCGGTCCTGAAACAAATTCAAGCCGACGGTCTCGAGAAACCTGTGGCTTATTTTTCAAGAAAGTTAACTGAGGGACAGATGAAAAAAAGGGCTATCTACATTGAAAGTTTGGCGATTTGTGAGGCCATCCGATATTGGCGCTTCTGGCTCATTGGACGCTGTTTCACGGTGATCACTGACCATAAACCTCTTGAACATCTCAATCTTAAAGCCTGTCCTGATGAAGAGCTCGGTGATCTCGCACTCGAGCTATCCCAATTCGATTTCGACATCATCTACCGCCCCGGGAAAGACAACTGCGAAGCAGATTCCCGTAATCCAGTGAATGAACCCCTTTCTGATCCTGAGGTTACTAATCCTATAATTCCTTCCTCCATTAATTTCCTCTCCCTTGAAGATGTCAAAAGTTTTCAACAAAATGTTACTCCTACTAATCTCAATGTTACCGTTAACGGTATTATACTTAGAAAATTAAAAGGTAAACAACTCGTAGTTCTTAATGAATTCATTAGTAAGGATCTTATTTCTCGTATTCATTCATATTATGGTCATATCGGACCAAAACATATGTTCGCTGTACTTCGCTACTCGTTTTATATTCCTGGTATAACTAGACTAGTCTTAGATCACTGCAGAAAGTGTATCACATGTATTAAGAATAAATCTCGTAGAACTCGTATCCACTCAAAACTTGGTTTCCTCGGTCCAGCCACATACCCTTTCAAGATCATGTCTCTGGACACAATCGGAGGTTTCAGTGACGGATCATCTCCCTATCGTTATATCCAATTACTTGTCGATCATTTTACCCACTACGCCTGGATCTCTTGTACAAAAGGTCAAACTGCACGCGAAATGATCTCACTTATTGATTCAGTCCAGCAATTGAATCAGATCGATAGATTGTTGACTGATCAGTATGGGGGATTGTCTTCAGCGGAGTTTGCCTCTTATACCAAGAAATCTAACATCAATCATATATTCACCGCTGTTGATTCTCCTTCATCGAATGGTACTAATGAATGTTTTAACCAAACGCTGGTTAATAAAATAAGCTGTCAAAAAAATGATCCTTCATCTCACTCTCATAAAAACTGGACGTCTATTGCTAAGCAATGTGTCGCCCAGTATAACTCTGTTCCTCATAGCGTCACCTCCTTTTCCCCTTCTTATCTCCTCACCGGCGTACGCACAACACCTTTACCTAATGAACTACTAGCTGACCCCACGAGTTATGATTCAGATAAGGCTTTAGCGCTTGAACAAACGGTGAAATTTCATGATTATAATAAATCAAGATATGATAAAGATAAACTCGATAATACTTTTAACGTAGGAGACACTGTTTACGTCTCCACGGGAAATAAATTAAATCGCGATAAACTAAACGAATTAAGATCTGGTCCGCATCGTATCACTCGTAAATTATCAAATAATGTATTCTAAGTTTTTATCGGTAGTGGTCCATCTACCCATTGTTTGTATCATGCGAGCAAACTTATTGCTTCGCCTATCTAGTCATTGTTTTACCATATTTATTAAGTCGCGCTTAGTTACCATTATTAATCCTAAGTGTCGTCTATTTCTCCTCCCCATCCTCCTTTTTGCTCTTAAATGAGTGAGAAGGGGGATGTATGATTTGTCACCTTCTCTCTCTCTCTCTCGTATTCCTCATCTTTTCCCGTCACTTCCTGAATCATCGTTTCATCGCTCATATCTCCTTTCACGCATTATCTTGTTCTCTCGTTCAATCGATGATTCTACGATTTCTCTCACGTCACAATGTCTTTCGTACGGCTACATATCGCACGTACTTTTCTCGCATTAATTGCTTCTTATTTTCCTGCTTCGTTTAATTAATCAAAACGACTTTGTTTTTGAATTTGTCGTTTTCAATAAAGTCAAATTCATTCGAGCATTTTGTTTCTTCTCTCGTTCAAGATCTCCGACGATCTTATATATGTATATATGTATGTAATTATATACACGAAAAAAATTAGGTCAAAATGAAACAATGGTACCAGTTGTTTTCTTCTCTCATTCATCATCCACACCCCTAATCCTACTATTTGCAAGTAAACTGCTAATAAACATTAATAACAAATCATTAATGAATATAATAACATCTATAATTATAATTATATGAACAATAAATATTATAAATATATTTATACGTACCACATTAGATGATCCAGTCTACTTGAAACTGAAGAGCTATTTTTTTTTTTTTTGTATTTTTATGTCTTTAAAGTTTTCGTTATATTTGAGTAGATATAAAAATATTTTAACTCGGCAGGTGAATTTTTTATGATTGAAGCCAGCCCATTGGGATACCACAATGTTCATAGGCATCAGTGTATAAAATCGACTAATTATTTCATGCGTTATCTTATCATTCGTGAAAAAATAAAAAAAAGTGCCTCGAACTGAAACTCATTTTCCTGGTAGTAAATGAATGAAAATGTTTTTGAACTGTTCCTAGTCGATTTGAAAAACTCTCACTTTGCTAACCAAAATCGAGTGCATGGGTTGCAACAAATTCTTGTCAACGGGTATTATTTGTAGATTTTATTTGACAAGAATAAAATTCAGCCCATTTATGGACTGCATACTTATTAGAAATAGAATCAATAAAATTTTATGTCACTTAGACAAATGATTAATCACCGAGATCCAATTTGGTTTCATTTTCAGACTTTTTATTGTTTACATGACAAAGGTAGCATTTTTTTTTTTTTTCGGTACAGAGGAGAGATTCATTTCATGTTTTTACACGTTTAACAACACTTTCCACCAGAATCGGCTGGATGAATAACAAGTTGTTCTCGAAAGCAATACTCTAATTTTCTTCCACCAACAAAAGTGGAAAATTTTCAACATAAATTAAGAATTACGTTGACACTTGTGGTTTGTACCCGAGGTATGTACCAGAAAAACGTCAATTTTCGTGTACTGATCTACACACACTTTTGTTTTTTTACTACGAGGGCGCTACCTACAAATTTTTAGCGGAAAAGTAGAAAAGCAGAGTGTTAATTAACGAGAGGATCCCTCCCATTGTAGTTGACGTCGTGGAACAGGCGGCAAAAACATATTTTCGCCCAGCAACGTAATACTGACCTAAGTACGGTACCTACCTAAAAAGGACACTGCCCCGTGCGGAGTAGGTAGCTGGTACCTACTACCTACCTGTGAAAATTAATTTTCTGGAAGAAATTGTTTTTCGAATAGTTGCTGCCGTGCGGTACGGAATTGTCGAAATGACTGCGATACGATAGCGCTCTCGCTGGTACCGCATCCATAACTGTTTTATTACGCAGTTTACGTACTTTATTTTAGCGATTTTGTGCTACAGATACGTACAAAGATGGTCGTAAGCGCACCCACTCTAACATTAGAAAATAATCAGGTAGGTAGGTAGGTAGGTAGGTAGGTAGGTAGGTACTTAGCCAAGTCTTCAAAATCTTGACAAGTCGGCGGCCCACTTCGATGTAAACAAAAATAGAACCAGCGTGTCTCGTGAACGTGGTATACAACCAATCAATCACAAACGTATACCTACGTAGGTATTATCGTGATATAGACACACGAGCCACTGCGCATACACCAGGCGCAGTATGTTTGGCAACAGCGCACAGGGCGCTGGAGTCTGTACTGGAGTCGAGGCGGTCGCCAGACAGTTACACTTCGGTGAGGAGGAGTGTGACAACGTATTTTACAGTCTCATGGACGTTAAACTGACTAGCGGCTAAGGCCACTATAGGTATTACGTATGCGCGTAATCCTCGTGGAACCGATGACGTCAGTGGTTCCTGTTTGCCGACTGCGCCGATCTGCAGAGATTTCAAAGACTTCGAGTACGCAGTACGTACCCGCCATCTACTCGAGGTGTTAACTTAGGTACGCCTACATAATAATTATACCTACTAGTCGAATCGAGTGGCCACCAATATTCGCGTTGCTACTTTCTTCGATCGAGTTAATAAAAATCGGCTAGGCCCGATGTTAATTAATTAGTCCAATTTCGGTTGCAGCCTGCGTTAAGTATGTGGCATAGCCTACGTCTACAGTCTACACGTCCTGCGCGTATGCGGCAGGCACTCGTACAGTCACAATGCATTGCATTCCAACGAGTCAACGAGTTAACGTTTTGGAGTCATTCGTTGGAACCTTAATGTAAAATATAAAACTATTGCTCTGATATTGGTTTCGCACTGTTGTACCTACTAACATTACGCGACGCATTTCGTACTTTATCACCTACGATAATATGTAGGTACCTACCTATATCCATATTGACACGATAACTAGGTACGCTTCTGCTTCTTCTTTTTTTATATAAATCAGCGATAACGAAAATAAGGGCTACACGTTATCTGTTATCTGAAATGCGGGCTAACCATTATAGTCGTAGGTACCTGCCAACCAAATTACATAGGTATAAAGCCATTACAATGGAAGATAAGCCGTTGAAGTTAACCGTACTTGTCCGACAATAAATATCCGACAAAAAGAGACAACGCTTATCGGTACTTATTAGCCTCGCCGCTATCGTCCACTCTCTTCGATAACGATAAAAAAAGTTCTCCCCCTCCATCCACCGCCACCAAATAAGCCGCATTTACCCATTTCCTATCATTCTTCGGGTAAAAACTTCTTTTTGAAGTGAAACTTCCTTACTATCGGTAATAAACTCGTATGACCTTGACACGACGAATCCGACCGCACGAAGCGTTACCGGCCACAAAAATCAGACCTAGTTGAAGCAGCCAATAACGAGGCCCAATACTGGCTAAAAATATATTTCACTTAGGTGGACCGAACCGAGAAGCATTTATTCGGCTTTTTTTCAATACCCACAAAAAAAAAGGAGACAAGGAAAAAAGGCGTTCGGGTTCGTCCCCATTATAGTAAAAACATAAAAAATAGGGGTTTGGAGGGAAAAGTTCCCACTAAAAAAGTGGACTTTGGATTGTTATCTGTTCTCTTTTTTTTTTAGTTTATCTCGTGATACATTAGCGGGTATGTCCTTTGGGGAGTTGATTTCGAATTTGACATTCACCTTTTCATTTAACCCATTGCTTGATCCGCAAGGGCTTCAGAAGGGAGCCAAATTTTGTTGATATACCACCAGAGGCAAGATTAGTTCCATTAGGACACAAGTTTAAATGCGGTAGACCAGCTAAAGACTAAGGCTGCCCATTTATGACTAGCAGCAAACACTAGTTGCCGCTTTCTGTTGGTTATTCAGGCATAGTCTAAGAGAGGTTTACTCCCACAATTTAATTTTTTTTATTAATTTTTTTTTTTTTTCATTTGTAGTAGATTAATCAGCAATGTTGTCGTGAGACTACTTTTTTTAAATTATTTTTTTCTATTTTACTGTTTAGTCAATTTCATTTGGTATGCTAAAATTGTGAAAAATTTTTTTTAGCTGGGCGACATATTATACCTAACTAAAAATATATAACTGTCTTTTTTTTCTTCTTTTCCCATTCGATAAATATTAAACGTGTTTGTCCTTCAATTTTCGTTTTTGTCGATATTGATTGTTATTGACAATGAAAGGTATTTATTGTTGTTCAAAACATTGTACAATGTTGGTGAAGCTACTATATTTTCTGTCGTGCATTTCTCCTCTTTTGTTGGACCTTTAAACCACACTCTTTAATACGATGTTTGTGGGACTACATTATCAACAATTGCGATACGTCAAAGAAACAGGTTTTCTATCGTTTGTTCCGAATAAATCTCACAAAATGGCTGACAACTCCCGAATAAATGAAACAATCAAAACCAAAATCAACTGGGCCAACTTTATCGCTAGTTTTTATGCTAAAAATTTAGAAAAAACGGCTAAATTGGGGAGAATGGTCACGCGTATGCAAAGAAAAAACACTAATACAGCGATACTTGGCTAGAAAACTTAATTTTCCAATTTTAATTTACAATTAAAAAAAAGGACAAAGAAAACGAATAACTTAAATTAATACAATGAAGGAAAGAAAGACACTTTAGCAACACAGGCGACGTGTCTTTCTGCATCAATTTTGTTTATATTTTTTTTCCTCGAAACTACACAATCGATAGACAACAAACTCGTGTAAGACTATAATCCGACGTAAAAGAACTATATTTCGTGAAAATTCATGCTTTGTTTCTTCTGCAGTTCATTCCAAATGAAAAAAACCACTTTTCTAACAATTTTTACCCAGTTTGCTCGTAAACGGAGTATTTTATTTTATATTTTTCTCGCAAACTACTGAACCAAAAAGTAGCGAACTTCTACCAAATTTATGCCTACGTGAGAAAAATTTATTGTGAAAATTTTAGCTCTATCCTTTTAGCAGTTTTCGCAAAACCGTAAACACAAATTTTGGACGATACATACTATATATGTATATACATATGTATTATATGCGCATAAAAAAATAATTAGTCGAATATCTGTGCGCCCATCAACCGTCGTAAGTTTTTGTAATGGCTGCCATTCGAAAACCAAAGTACCGATTTCGCTTAAATTCAATACCAAATCAATCCTTAATAGTCTCCAACTACCATAAAAATTTCCAACTAAAATCTTTTAATTTACGGGAATTATCGTGTTGACAACATGGTGGGTTTGCAACATTTTGAGTATCCCTTTCTCCAAAATTAGCGGATAAATTTCAAAAACTTAAACACAAATGTGTAGCCCATAAATGCTTCTAATTCTACCCCAAGTTTCATTGCCATAGGTCAAATAGCGGAGGTTTCAGAGACTTCCAAAAAGTGCTAAAATGAGTGAAAAGTGGAAATATATAATTACGTATGGATACCTATATACGTATATATCGTGTACAGAAGAATTTGAGTGACCTCTATATTCGTGATCTACGACTTAGGATCGGCGCTTTTCCACGCGTCCTGCCCCAGGTCCCATCATTGCACCGAGTGCCATAGTTGTGTTTACCTTCGGAAAATACACGAGTGGGAAAATCGTGCCAATCGTTTTCTTTTCTCATGAAACGGATAATTTGATAATTTTCATCGTGCCCACCTTTGACCGTTTTGCGAGATTAATTTTAATACCTCTTTGCAAGCAATAGAGTACAAAATGGCCAACTGGGTGATACAAATTCTGAAATTCTTTCGCTGTAATTAGGCCTAAGAGATAATTTGTGACCTGTGTTACAGTATTCCGCATTTATTGAAAACATCTCGTAGTTAAATAGGCCTATTAGTCCTATTGGCGGCAAAAATAGTCGAATAAACTTTGTAACGCATCCAAAAAAAAAAAAAAAACAAAACAAAACAAATAAGAACACTTACGTTCAAAATAGTTTCAAAAGAGAACAAGGAAGAAACTTACGTACCTACCTAATTAGGTACCTACGTAAACATTTGCGTAGGCACTCGAGTAGATGGAATCGTAATGCTTACAACGGTGAATGAATTTTTCAAAGTTGGAAATTTTTTATCAGAGGTAGGTAACTACCTAACATTCTAACGAACGTGTCAAATATTAATCAGCTTCGAAAAAATGTCACGTATACACCAGAACTTCAGTTACAGCTATAGTCTACCTATGTCTGTGTACGCGGACGTGTCCGAACTCTCTCAACATATACCAAAGACAAAGTCTACACGTAGTGATAATATTTTTGGACGATTAAGCGTCAAAATTACTAGTCCACGTATGAAAACTCAAAACCCGAAATGACCGAATAGAACGGTAAAACGAGAATTCGTACGTTTGTCGATTAACGAAGGCGTAATTTCTCTACGCGTATTTCATCTATCGATGTTAAAGTTGAAATTGAAAATATGTTCGTGTCATTTTGATCAACCTTTCATTCTTTTGTAGATCATAATTTCTCACATTTCGTAGAATAAAATGGAATGAAAATCATTATCATAGTTCAAATTTCTGTATCAGTTTTGCAGCAAAAGCGTAAGCGAAGATAAAATAAAATAATGAAGTTACTGCGACGTGATACGTGTATTCCACCGAAATTCTTATAATTTACCGACGAAGTGCCGAAAAGCAAAATATAAAACAAATAGCAGATTAAACGATACAGAATGTAAAAATACGAAGAAATTATAAGTGTAGACAATTACGGACCCAATCAAACTTTTCGTCTCAAATAGTGCCAAAATAATTGTCGTCATCTTTTATGGAAAAACGTACTATTTTTACGAGTTATTTATGTTCTCAGGTTGTTGTATGGTAAAGAGTGTGCCTAAATTTCACTACAAATCATACGAAGAAAATTTAAAAGTTTGAGAGTTTTGAATTAGGTAATATATTAATGAAAAATATGATAACAGAAAAATAATTAAAGCAATAGAATCTATTACACGCCTACCATAATCAGGCGTCCTTTCTAGCAAAGAATACAATTCTCAATAAAATTCAGAACTTGTCATCATTTTTTCAGCGTCCGCAGCTGAAACGATTATTAGTCAATCCGAAATAGGTTTTTTAGCGTCGCGAAGACTTTGAACTATTACATCGCCGCGAAGGTTCTCTCGGATATCAAAATTATCACTCTTACCAATCCTTGGGAGGAATAAAGTTGTCGTCCAGCTTGTGAACTGGACATCCTTTATTTCTCTAAAATTGTCATCGTCATTCGAAAGTTCTTTAAGTTGAACACGCTGAATCGGCATTATAGTGTGCCCGTCTAAAGGACACGAACTTCCACAGTTATGGACAGGTATTGAATCAAGAGTGTGTGTGTATGGTACTTCAGAGAGAAGACAACCTAAGTACCGGGCAACTCCAAACTAAGAGTGAATACCGAGAGAGAATTTTGTGCGAAGAAAGTTTCGATTTGGCTCTGTAATTCCCCACTATTTTCGTAAAATAAGAAGTGGAGAAAATATAAAAATGTACGCTGCAAAAAAAAAAACGAAAAAAACGAAAAAAACGAAAAAAACGAAAAAAAAAATAGAATTAGACGTTAGACGAGCAAAGTAAAGCAAAAACATCAAAGCGAAGCGAATAATGCGCAGCAAAAAATAAATTAAAACAAAATAATTATACGATACGAGGGGAGCAGATGAGGGTGTCGTGTCGACGAGCCAATGGAGTGAGAAAAAAAGTGTAAAACCAGAGAAAGGACACTTACCGTATTCACTTACTCGCTGGTAATAGTCGACGTAAGTGCAAACGAATATAAAATAATTAACTAATATGGCCAATACAGGTGTACCAGCTGTAGATTAAGTTTGTTTTTTGTTTTTTTCGGGATGTTTCGTAGTTAGTTCCGTCTTTATTCGCTGTAATTTTTCCTCCACCGTTTTAAGCGCCAACGATGGGTACGGGAAGAAAATCCGTGGTCGAATAACGAGAATTTGAAAAAAGCCGGTATCCGAAAATCAGCCAATCGCAAAAAATTAGGTAGATACCTACCTACCTTTGAAGGTGGCCGATGATTCGAGAACACAATCCAAAGTCGATAGATCTGGTCCTCGCATCAGAATCAGAAGTAGGTAACGGCGTTTCTACCAAATTTCAAATCCATCAGTCGAAGGCCATAATTGCGGCCCTCGGCGATGTGACGAGCCTCTGACCCTTGCAATCTTCGCAGGCTCCCAGGGCACGAACCGCGAAGCCAATTACAATCAAATTTGTTAGTATGTGTAACGGTATAGTTGTTACAAATAAACGCAATAGTAGTTTAAGAGTATATTATTATAAAAAGGTGAACAGATTATTACAAAGTATGAACAACGTAAGAGTAATAATGAATTGATTAATAATAGATGTATATTGTACAGAACATTAGACTATTTATAAGGGTGAAGTTCGAGTGATTTGAATTGGGTATTGTGGGAGATATGAATATGATTGGTTGTTTGAGGAAAACGTATTTTAGGTAAAACCAATGAAATTAAAAGGAAATGACAAAAAGTAGGAGTGTTTAAGAAATTAATAAGAATTGGAATTATTGCGAGGTATCGAAATATATTCGTAGAAAAGATGACATCGTGGAATATAGACGAAAACAGTTTATGGTGTACCGAAGGTGATGTCATCAGACAAGTCAAGACTTGAAAGACAAGTTTGAACTAGTCTTAAATGACGTGAATGAAAGGACGTGTAAGTAGACGGAAATATGAAGAATAGTGTGGGAAAATACGAATTAATAAAGTACGAGAATATTTTGAAATAATACGTATGAAAATATCATTACAGTATGTTAGGCACGTTAGCCTAAAATCAACGTCTACTGTTTTAAATTTCGCGACTAATGCCTCAAAATTGAGCGCTTTACGAATAGGTATAATTATTACGTAGACGTACCAGAAATATGCCGTCCGGCCGATGCTCATCGATTTAAAATGGTCCGGTCCCTGCCTTCGAATATATCTAGGTAGTCACCAAATTACTTTGATACTAATGTTTGACCGTGTTAACGAGAATTTTACGCATGTAGGTAGGTACCTACATACTATATAATTTATGTTTACTCGTCGTAAGGGTCATACGGATGACAATACCGACTTACGTACACGTAGGTACTATGAATTTGCACTTTTGGTGCCCAAAGTTTCCTCGGCGCATGAACTGAAAAGTGTAGCGACTGCCAACGCTACGTCTTCCTTTGAGATCGATAATTTTTGATGAGCCGATTTTCCAAGAGAAGCCGCTTAATAATAATGCGAACTTCTTGATCTGCAACCATAGGCCATTACGCCATTACGCCATTACGCCATTAAGCCGATTCGTGGAGAGGAGGTAATGGCCAATATTATCTTTTGGGTTGCTCTCACCGTATCGTTAATCGTTCGTCGTAGCCTAAGCTGCGAGAAAAACGCTCGGTCGTAGTCTCGGAACGAAAAACTGGTTGATGCAAATAAATTACACCTTTCATTGGCCGTAAGAGCATTTTAAAAGATACGATCCGGCGACCGTCACGTTTTTTGTCTTTCGCCGCGCTGGAATGGGCTGCCCAGCCACCCATCCGACTGTTGGCTAACAAATTTCACGTTCGCCAAAGCCAGCTTTCGACCATCGTTCGAAGCCGCGCCACCCATCCACCGCTATCAGATCATATGGCCGTTTTATTTCTATTTGATCGCCCGTTGTTTTTGCTAATGCTTTCTCTCTCCTCTTTTGGCAGATTCGAAAAAATAATTAGCCCAAACTCGCCGATTCGAAGGCCGAAAGTTTGCAGTACCTGCAGCGACGCAATCGCCAAGCGCGCCGAGAAAATGTTTTCATGTTCGGGACGAACGACTCTGGCCACTAATTATTCGGCGACGATTGCGAACGGTGAGCAATTTTACAATTCTATTCGTTCGTTCGTACGCAGTCTCCACACTCGCCTAGGCACCCAATACCGACGGGGACGGGGACGGGGACGGGGACGGGGACGGGGACGGGGACGGGGACGGGGTAACCCAAAAATGCTTCCGATCGAACAACGACCGTAGATAATTACGTAGGTATGGCGTATAGCAATGGCCTTCCCTAACCTGCCTACACTTATGGAGAAAATTGCAACGTGCAGGCGGGGCGGCAGTCCTCATCCGCGCAGGTGGATCCGCAAAAACGTAATTCGCATTTTTCACATTTGACGTCGGCCCGCCTCTTTCTGAAACTGCGAAAACGGCTTAAATTCGAAACACTAGCCTAGAAAAATCCTCGTCAATCGCTTTTTCCCGTTTAGTTTCGAATGAAATATCGGTGCCAC
The DNA here is from genome assembly GCA_011428145.1 of Ericerus pela. Taxonomy (NCBI): domain Eukaryota; kingdom Metazoa; phylum Arthropoda; class Insecta; order Hemiptera; family Coccidae; genus Ericerus; species Ericerus pela. The sequence continues at coordinate 331,514 of WOFM01000565.1, read as the reverse complement.
GGTTTTTATTTCCTCATCGTTAAGTTAACCGTACAAAATCACCCGCACCGAGGCTGAGTAAATACTAATACTGTCTCATCCGTTAATGAGAAAAACCCACGCAAAAAAAAACCAACATTATTCCGTTTTCGGGCCTCTTAATGGCGTCAGGCCGTCAGCGAAGCAGACCAGGGCACCACGTAGTTACGCGTCAAGTCCCAACCCATCTTCCACATAATCAACGTTTATTATTTTAAACTTTTTAGCGAATTTTAATTTTTGAGCGTAAGTTTTCAAAAATCTATTATTTTAAAAAATTTCAAACTGCCAAATTTTTTCAAAAATTGTGCAAGTCGCCGTAATCGTAGAGGACAATTAATTACCTACTTACTCGGGTAATGTTTCAGCTCCGTGCTATCGAATTTTTTTTAAACAAATTTTTCGAAATTAAAAAATCAGAAAATCCAAAAACTCCGACATAAACTTTCGATTCGTGGCCAAACTGGCGCGTTTTCATCGTCCTAATGCAGTGCCAGTCAACTTTCAAATTATTACCTAGGAGTACGTTCTTATCGATCGATAGTGCCTTCAATTTGTGGATAGGCAACTTTTCATACGTTTAACCGACTTCACTTTCTGGCCACCCTGTACCGTACTTATTACAGATTTCGGCCACGTGTTTCATTAATTTAAGCTTTAGTTTGACGAGAGAAAATCGTCTCAACAATGGGAGAATCTCCCCATTTCGCCCCTCTCTCCGGCTTTGTTTTACGTCCCCATATGGTATACGATAAGTTCACTTTTCTCTCCCGGAGTACGAATAAGAAGTAGGTACGTAATTATAAGAGAGTCCTTCAAAAACTGACTGTTTTTTAAATCGTTTTATGATTTTCGATAAGCATCGCCTTTAAAAGGAGGGATGGAAATAGGCGAAGGCGTTGTTGCTTGAGCGTTTAGCCCTACTTATTTGCAGAAAAAGGGGCACAAAAATGGGTGGCAAATGTGTAAAAGGGGCTGCAAAAAGAAGAAGAAATGAAATGATAAAAAAACGTTGAAAAATAATGAATAAAAAGATGTTTCGTGACTGGTTTCGCAGGTTCCACTGAAACAAAGCAGCTGTACGCTACTTATATTGTAAAAAAAATTTTTTTTTACGATGTGCCAGAAAATTCTCTTTTTTTAAGGCGTGTGCCGCCGATGGAAACTGGCCAATTCCAGATCCTTAAATATTAATTTTCTTTCCACACGCCTTTTAGACTATTCAAACACTTTCCACAGGCCGCAGCGTTACTCTCTTCATACGTCTTCAAATATTTCTGACTACCCTCTTAATAATTTTTCTCGCAATGCGATTTCGCATCTACAGAGTGGTAGGCTGGCACGGTATGAACCAGGCCATGACCACCAGTTATCAGGAAGGGTATATAGTTTACCTTTATTTTTGTTTACTTCAACTCGATTTTTTATGTACCTACCTACCTTACCTACCTACTTACCGAGAATGAGTACTATAAATCTGCGGTGCAACAGTAATTTTCTTTAAAGGAGACAGAGGGAAAGTCGTTTCCATTTTATCGTTATTCGAGTATTTAAAAAAAATATTATTTTCACATTTCTTCTTGTCATCCGTTTTTTCGTGGTTTTTCAATTTTTTTTTTTTTTTTTTTAAATTAAAGTTTTCTCGTCGTTTCACTTTTATTGCCTCCTGACTCAAACTGAGAATTCAGCATTCCCCCATACTTGTTACAAAAAGTACCGAGTCTAAAAAAAGCGGAAAGATAATTTCTCATTCGTTCGAAGTTTATAGCACTCGCCCACAGCTCGTGCAAACTTCACACTTGTGGAATTGCCTACTTTCCGCACTAATTAGATAATAATTATATACTATCCTGTAGAGTTGCGAAGGTGAAAATCGAATGCGAAAGTGGTTATGTTAGAGCAAATAGACGCGACGAATAAAAAGGGAGTTCTATAGGTACTTACTTTATTAATTATTTAGGGTGCAAACGATCGGATATGTGAAATCTCTGAGGAAAAAATAATTAGGGTCCAAAATTTTCTCAAAAATTACGTAGGGAAGCCTTCTAGAGTGGTGTTGGAACAGTACTTTCAGAAAACTGTATTGATTGATGCGTGTTTCAGTGGAGTGAAACAATTTCAGTCAAGATAGAGCATCCCAAAGGTTTTGGATACTGGAAAAAATCCGCAGAATCCCTGTACAAATATGGAGGAACCTTCTAAATGAAGCAAATACGTTGCATTCGAAACACAGTTTTGTTCGAACGAACGCATCGATAACTCACCAATGTACGTTTAAACGTGCACGCAAATGATATCGTTTGTCGTCACTCTTATTAGGTTCACTATTTTTCCCTCAACTTTTTAGCGACTGCTTTGAGTATGTATATCACTCTATGCGTAGGAGCAAAATACGTTTGATATGTTCTACTTCCTGAACTGACAGATTTTCGTTCGTTACGAACAAAGTGTCCTATTTTATGGATCTGGATGAATGTAGGTTCGAAATATTCGCGACAATCGAGAGAGTGTCCTGTTGGGCTGGTGATGTTTGAAAATCAACAAATAATTGAAGAGTAATGTACCGCGTACCTACAATTAAAATAAATAGTTGACGTTACGAATTTGAAATTTGAAAAAAATTATTGTCACGAATTTAGGCGTAGGTACCTAGTGCCTATTTAGTGTAGTCGGACGATTGGTTCGTTCATTTCAAGAACATGGACCACTAAGAAAATAGTTTTTCTTTGGTTGTAAAGGCAGGTTCGCAAATGGCGGGAAAGGGACGACGCAAACAAAAAAGGGGAATTTCATTTGTACGTTCGCAACCGAATGGCCATCTGTTTCCATGAAGACAGTCAAACGGTGGATAAGGGCGCGAAGGCCGTTTGAAGGTCGGAGAACGGGAATGACGAACTTCGACCAACTTTCCCATTCGCGTTGTCGGTCAGTTCTCATTCTCGGCTGATTGTGAATGCTCCTTTATGTGTTTGTATCTACTTTTGTCTTTCACGCTACGGTACCATTCACGCTAATTTATGAAACCAGCCTTTGCGCAGTACTTAAGTTAATATTGTAAACGGATGGTTGTCATAAGTCTCTACGATATAGTGGGTATTTCTCCAAAAGTTGGTTCGTGGCTATTTTTAATTTTTTTCGTCGATGTCTAAGCAGCTAATGGAAAAATATTACAGTTGGTGTCACCGAGTCAGCTCTTACCGAGTGTTGAGGAGGTAAACTATTTTCTATTAGATTTTCGAAGTTGCGACCTTATTTCTTACGTCTTTAGGCGAGCCATTTTTATATTTTGCGTTATATTTTTCATCGAATCTTTTTTTACGCCCCTAATCAAATCCCTGAGTGTTGTTCTACATCAACTTTACTGTTTACCACCAGCCCCACTGTGGCTCATATATCACCGCTATATGTTGGAGATGCTAATATCATATCTCTCGTCATTTTTTGCACCAAACCACATTTTAGCCTACTTCCATGACCTAAAACAAAGAGATTTCAGCAACTTATGTGGGGAAATTTCTTAGTGAAAGGACTGATATGTTGAAACCTTGAATAGAAAATTCATGAGGTCTCGGGACGAATAGGATATTCTTATTTCATAATTCTCAAGTAGAATTACACCTTATTGTTATTATTGTGGGTTGATAATAGCTTCACAATTATTTCAGGCTCGTAGGTACCTACCTAACATTTTAGAATTCGTTAAAAAAATGTTTATTAATTGGCGTCAGGTTATTCGCTTTTTTTTTTTAATTTTCCTCAATCTGCATTTTGATTGTTGGTAGGGAGGACTGAAATATCATCAAATGGGAAAATATGACTTATATTTGAATTCGGCTACTCAAAAGCGTATAAACTGATAAAACACTAATAAAAGTTATTTAAACAAAAAAAGAAAGTGACCGTATACTTAGCAAATTCCAAAGTCCCGTGTGCGTATTCGGGGAAGGTTACTAAAAAATTTTAAACAAGTTTTTCTGGCAATTATCGAATTAGAACATTTAAACTAAAATAATGAGTTCTCGAAGATCTCAAACGCCGAACAACAAAATTTAATTAATTTAATTAAGTTAATTGGTGTAGGTAGATTTAATATTCACGTTTATAAGTACAAAATGGACAGTAAAATTTAAATTCTTTATTTATCTCACATTCGGTCCGAAGATTCTAATACGTTCACCATTTCAAAATAGATGGTAGGTTTAGTGCAAAAACTAGTTTCAAACATTTTAGTACCTACCCTTCGTACCAAATTTGCACACAACCCTTTAGAATTATGCAAACGCTCAGTTCTTTTTTTATTCCGAAATATTCTATTTGTTCTTCGAGAATTTTAGATTAATTCAATTTAATAATATTTTTAGAGCATAAGTGAATTTTATTTGAATTCTTAATTTTTTAATTTTCAGGGGAGTAGGTACCACCTACCTAAGTATTAATTTTAAATTTAATTTTTCTCAAAATTGATTTTAACAGACACCGGACGTTCTTCTTTTGAACCCTCGTTGCGTCTTTGCGTTTGTAGTTTGTAGCCAGCTTTTAATAAATCGAACGATTTTGAACAAGGCAGTTAGCCATGTAAAAATAAAATAGCTTTTTTTCCTTTTTTTTTTTTTTTTTTTTTTTTTAATACCAGCTAAAATCTTACCACGGTTATTTCTCAATATTAAAAAAAAAATAAGAAAATACGTTGGACCAGTTTAAGTTAATTTTAAGATAGTGCTAGTCTGGCTGCAAACTAGATTATCTTTTTCATTTCGTCGCAAAAAAAATTTAGTTGTATTTACCAAAATTGCTTGATAAAAAGGTATTAAAACTGATCTCGAGCAAAGAATAGAAGTGGGATAGTGAAATTTTTTGTTTAATGACAAAATAAAATTATCGATAACATTTTCCCATTTTCACCAAATTTTTTTTAACGTAAGTAACTATAATATATGTTACCGTAAACGTACGATACCTCTTAATTCGTGGAATAACTAGTTATTTCATAGAATACCTACAATATGATCAGTTAAAATGTATAATATTCGTCAATCGTACACTTTAACTCGTTATTTCACGGAATTAACCATTAGCCAATAGGGAAAGTGTAAAATTCAGGTTGAAGTTAAAATATAGGTCCCTACCTACGATTAGGCTTACCATATATCCCAGTTTGATGCAATGGTTACGGTCTCCCAGCTGATTCAATTTTATGTCCCAGTTTCCCATTTTTCAACTTGTTTTTTCTCAAAGTTTATCAGTAAAAAAGAATTTGTTACTTAGTAATAAAAATAATTATTATTTTTTTTTTGTCAAATGTTGCTAAAAATACGAACAACTGATCCATTCTAACCCAAAATTATGCGAGTGCCCTAAAATATAATCGGCACTTATTTTGTAGAATTAAAAGAAGAACATTACTCAACTATAGTTGACAAAAAAAGTTTTTATGTAGCTAAGTATATAAGACCACCCTCTCTTATTATTTATTATCTTCTTCTAATACCGATATTTTTATTTTATTTGCGTTATAAAGTGCTTAATTTTGAGAACCAACGACCGCAAACAATATTAACCATGATTTATTGTAACGATGGAATACATTGTCGTGGGAAGAATTCTCAATAAGAAGGTAGCCAACAGCTATTTGGATGTTCTGCCACTATATATAGGCTACTTATGTATGGGGAAATCAAAACATGGGCAAACACTGGTGATTTTGTAGCCAGTTTTGAGAGTTTATATAAGAGATTTGGCGCCCGCATGCCCGCGCACAATCTCTCACACACACACGCACACACGCACACACGCACACACGCACACACGCACACACGCACACGTGCACATATACGTACGTTATTGCATCGTCTAATTGCATCGTCTAATTACATCGTTCGTTATTACCCAACTGATAAGAAACAATGTAACATGTTTGTTATCATTCTGTGACATTGCTGAGGTCTTTATTCATAAATTAGTCACGATACAAACGTCGCATCTCACATATGTACGTATGTATAGGTAAGAATGTACAAATGTTGTTTGACATCTGCCTATACGAATAATAAGCCAGTTTTTTGGTGGCAACTGTCGTCATACCTCATATGAGTTGATCAAAATTTAAAGCTTTTTCTCAAATCATACACCAAAAAGCGGTTAAGTATTATTAAATCAATTTTGGTTAACAAAGGGATAGAATTCCGAGCAATGATTTTCATTACTTCTCTGGTGTATTAATGGAGTCTTTACTCGAATATCTTTTCGTTTATTTCTTCACAGCACTGTTTGTGCATAGGAAAAAGGGCTGTTCTATATGGTGACGCCTGCAAACAACCAATTTTATCGCTCCATAATCATTTAATTACGTCTAAAATTCTTCTGTTCATAAATGAAGTTTATCTATTCAATCGAATGAATGATAACCTCTTCTTTGTGGATTTAATGACAAAAAATGATTGTACATCGCACCCAACTAGTTATAGACACTTGTGATAATCAACTAGCGTTTTTAATTAGCTGAATATAATACCATTGTTTTATTTCACACGCTTCAACGGATCGCGACTCGTTAATGCACAACCTACTGTATGAAAGTAGTCGAGCTCCCAGTGCTGCTGCGCAGCAATAATCCCAATAATTCACACGGACCTGCATAAATGTGTTGGAATTATCAATTAACTAAGTGCGTTGAGGTGATACGAAGAAAACAATTATTGTGAGGTAGATTGAAATACGCGCGTAGCCAAATAACTACAGTCATCTTCAAAAATGGTCATGTGACAGCGTTACAGAATTGTAGCTTTTACGCAGTTAGTTGCGAGATAATTACGTTGCAGTCGATTTCTCGAATCAATTACTAAAAAACTTCCCGGGCAAAAGAAAGAAGCTAGAAAAAACACTCGACATCCTCCGTTGACGTAAATTTTATGAAAATGCCTGGAAAGAATTAATCGGAAATGAAATGATATATTTTCTCGAGAGTTATAGGGAATTACGGCATTGACTTGTTTACATAAATGAAACAACGAGATTCGTCTTTGTGTAGATTCCAATAAAAGTGTACCTGCCGAGTTTCGAGACTATCGGATATAAAAGTTGCTACCTACGCAGAGTTCAACTGGAATGTGTGTATACGTATATAATATCGATATGATAAAGGTACAGGTCCGTTTTTTCCAACGAAACAAAAATGAAATTTTATCCAAAAATCACGGGCACGTTCGCCAACAATTTCGTTGTTTCGCCCAAATCACAAATTGACGGGGTTACCAGGCCGGCATAAGCCAGAGCCGTGTTTCAGGACTTGTGTGTAAAGCATACAGCGTATAACGTACGCATGTAACGCGTCTACACATAATTATGCGTATATGAATTTCAGCAAATAGGGCAAAACTTTTCCTGCGATTATGAGACGAAAAACTAACCTACCCTCACCACTGGATCTCAATATAAGATCAGCTTTAATATGTGCAAAGTTTCTTCGAAAACCTAAAGAAAAATGGAGGTACGACACAGTACCCCGATAAACATCGTCAAAATTTAATTATCGCCATTTCTCTCCCTTCAAAGTGACATTCTAGTTCCGCCACTCTTCGATAAATTAATCCGATTTTCCGGCTTAACGTATTTTTCTAGGAATTTATGAAAATTTAGGTATTATCGATGCGATAACTGATTATCACTTTTGCGACTGGATTATTTTTAGGAAAAAATCTCAAGTATTAGTAGATAAATGACGGGAAACGGAACGAATTTACATTTTTGACTAAAATTAAACGGGTAAAGTACGAAATGGGTCAATGGGGATGTCAAGTCCTTTTGACCGCATTTTTCTTCCCGACTGAAAGTTTGGGAATTTTTCTGATTTTCGATTTCGATTGCGGAATTATACGTACATTACGCGGATACACATATAATACGGGTATTATCTAAATTTTTTGTCGACGGTTTTGAGAAAACTACGGAAGAAATAGGCTGACTAATCACCAAACGTATTCCTTATATTAAGGCGCCCCAAGTTTGAGAGGAGTTTCGAGCTCATCGGTTCTTTATTTTCCGAGAAAACTGGAAAAAAAAAAAAAATCAAGCTGAAATTTTCAGAATAAATACGATAGTCTTTGCCTGTTGATTCGGTACAGTTTCCCAGAAAAATGTGAAACAAAACAAAATTGGTGGAGAAAATCGGTTAGCCTGTGTTGCTTAAAGTATTTTTTGGTATTTGCGGTGCAACGGGTTACGAGCGTCTTTTCTGCGCTGCATTTAGAAGCAGTTTTGTATTTTAATGCGTAATGGCCAATGGGCTGCGATATCGCCTCCTTTTAAGCGCATTGCAGGCGACCCGGGGTGAGGGCATTCTAGAATTGGTTAAAATTGGATACTTGATTTAACGGCTTACTCGAGTGTCGGTTACGTTTTTGAAAATATTTTTGAATATCGTTTGTCGAAGAACTTTTATTCGGGCCAAAGTGAGGTTTCTATGATTTCGTCGTCCGACGGATGAAATGGCAATGTGAGTATTCTAGCAGAGTGATGCTGCGCTGGTTTTTTGGCGGGTAAACATTTTAGCTGTGGGTAGAGACTACGCGAGACATCATCGTATCTCTGTCATGTCGTAATTCTCAGTTGATGGGTCTGTAGGTGTGTAGGTGTGTAGGTGTGTGCTTGTGTACGCGGGCATACTTCACACGCACACAACCACATTACCTACGAGAGGTAAATTCTGTTTTGCTCAGCCTCTATTTGAGCCAGAGATGTGGGATCGGTGTTGCTGAAAAGAGGATAAAATTTTCAAAATTTCTTTGTAATTTTTTCAACATTTTCAGTTACGTATTTATAAATGAATACTTATACAAGAAAAAAATAAAAAAAAGTAACTTGACGGAAATTCGACATTTTTTTGAAATCTAGAAACCTCTTTCCTTTCACTCGATGATTTCTCAGTTCTCAGCTACTATTCCAGCCAGACAACTGAAGTTGGTATCGGTGGAAAAAGGAGAAAATTTTCACGAATCTACAATTCGTATAATTTTTCGATCATCTTCGGCAGTTTAAAAATATGACGTTTTTTATCGTTTGAGTCGTACATTTTCACGTTTAAACATCAATTCTTGGCGCGTATAGCCACAGTCGCACTCGCGTAGCTACTTTTTTTTTTTTTATTAAATTTGAAAACCTGCTATAGGGATGAGGGAACACGAGTAGTGAATGAATGGTTAGCTGGCTGGTTGGTTGGCTGGCTGGTTGGTTGGCTGGCTAGCTGGCTGGCTGGCTGGCTGCTGCAGAGAAACGAAAGAACGCCAAAGATTTGTCCGAAAAGTTGGCGAAATGAAAAAAAAAATGCTTCCCCGTTTCCGACTTGGTGGGGGTCTTGCGCGAGTAGACGGGCTTCGCTTCTTCATCGAACGTAACTACAGACCTATATTTTACTTTCCAGACAATTTTCGAAATCATCAGCAGCCGGTGTACGTTCCCTGCAACCGACCACCGACGAATATGTTCGGCTCTCAGTTCGCCAACTCGGCCCCCAACCCGAACTGGCCTCCGTCCTCGCATCATTTGCCAGCGGCCACCCACCAGGCGGCGCCGAATTCGTTGACCAATTCGTTTTATTCGACTCAGAACGGCATGCTGTGGGCCAACGCCAGTTTTCAGACGACGACGACGACGACGACGACGACGACGACGCCCTACGGTCAGTATAGGTACCGGCATTTATAAAATAAATGGTCCCTGCCCACCTGCGCGCGCAAGACTGCCATCCGAACGATTCCGGCTCATTTTTGAATGGCAGTTGGTGATTCGCAGCTAGCTGCCCTCCTCCTCCTGTCGTACGTAGTTAGACCCACCAACCGTGTCCTTCAGAATCGTCAAAGTTTTGCAATTTCAGCCTCTTTCTCGTACAAATGTCCAACGTCCTACTTCCATCGACTTACAAACCTAAACGGAGAGACGAGTCGCGTATTGCAGCCCGCAGGCAGGTATACAATATGTATGGGTGTAAAGGTACGCGACGAATAGAAAGCGAACCTAACGAATAGCGTACCTACTTGACGAATAATACGAAGAAGAAAAGAGGTCCGGTGCAGAATCCGCCAGCAGCTACCTACGCCCAATTACAGCGTGAGCTTCACACGCATTTGTTCGGATCTAATCTACCATAGTACTGGATCTGCATTTTGAATTTTGAAAATCTGAAAACGAATTCGCAATTTATTGGCCACCAAAAAAAACAACAAAAAACAACAAAAAACAACAAAAAACAACAAAAAACTGCCAAATACCAATTTTAGCAGAATTGGTTGAATTTCGAATTTTGAGTTTGCTATGGAGCCGGTATTTATCCGGCCTCGCGAACGTAATAATGAAACCATCTCGGGCCTACGCTCTTTCCGATAAATCTGAAATCATCAAAATCACAAAATCAGAGTGCATACGTTAAACGGATGCGGTGTGGATCCGATCACAACGAAAATTCGGACGGTCCACCTCTGGATTATTCGCTTTCAAATGAAGCTTGTTACGTCACCGTCAGTTCAGCCGCTGCAGAGAAATCAGCGAACATAGATTTAAAAAAATCTGTTATAGGTACCTAGGTACCTGCAGCAAAATCGTCATTAGGCGTCCGAATTTCTGCGACCTCCGTTTCCACGTAGGTACTTGCCAGTGTGCCGCCAGAAGGTTGAAATTTGGCAAGAGGGTTCTTAACTATAAACTACGGACACACTATTTTTTCATCCCGAAAAAAATAAATAGGTTCAACGTATGTATGGGCCAAAAATCATTTGTTTTCTTCGGAGGAAAAAAGTGAACACCTACGAATGTACCGTTTAGGTAAGTAGGTACCTATCTACACTTTTCTTCTTTCCACGAGGACGTGCCTAACAGCTTTCGATTGTACCAGCGATTTCTACACGTCTGCTAAATACCGAAAAAACATACGGACGTACTTACGTGCCCTTAATAATACCTTCCACCATTATCATTCTCACAATCGCTAATATCCTTTTTCAAATAGATACCTACGGTGGTAGTTGTAATTGTTAATTATATCTCACTGGCTCCAAACTTGTAAGGTAGGTATGCTGAATTTGAGCACACTATTCTCGAATTATATGGCAAATTTCGTACCGATTCAGCGTCGTATTACGACTACATCGGCGAGGCGACGGCTAAAACTCTAGTACTTACCCGTAATATAGGCAGGTACCTCAGATAGTAAACCCGACCAATGTGGAACCGCCTTCTTTTTGTAAGCGCATTGAAAAAAGCACCACCTTTGTAGCAATTTCGAATTCCTCGTCCGCTAAAAGTCTAACGTTTTCCTCCACCAAATTAATTAGTCTACTCGATCTCGAATTCCCGTTGATAGCCGAAAGAAAAACAAAAATATTTCAAAAATATTTCAAAAATATTTCAAAAATATTTCGCCGATAAAGAACGTCATTTTTCAAATGTTGCGTTCTCGCGAGAATAAAATTGGCTTCTGGCTACTAGGAGGCAGGTTCGAACGAATGCGCCCCCTTACTCGCCTTGAGCAGTTGGTTCGCATGTGGTAAATTAATTGCGAAGCCCGCAGAGAGGAAATTCGGGCCCTAGGAAAAAAATGAAAAACCTCGAAATTCTTTTTGGAATTTTCCCCTCCCAAACACATATTTCTCTTAATGGAATTAAAAAGTCAGCAAAATCGTCCCCTTCTTGAAATATAGCGATCCAAAAAGATACATGGCCCAATCAAGTACCCTTTAAGGGCTTCGACAAAAAAATAATATTTAACCAAGATTTCACTTTGGTAACCTAATGGGGTCCGTCTCCCGAATTAGTAATGAAAGGTTCCTGACCCTACCTTACATTTTCACAATAGATGCTCTTTCTGAAAATAATATTTCATCCAGCAACTTTTTCAAGGAAGTTACACCATTTCAAATGGAGTTAGTTGATTTCAAAATATACGAACAAATGGTGCCTTCCAACGTCAAAGTGTGTTATTGGAATCAATAATTTTTTTTTTTTCTGATGAAGAAAATTTAATTTGGGAAACTACGGAGGATTTTAACAACTTTTCGCACTCACACAAGTACCAAACTGTTTTTTTTCCTTTTAGGGTAATGGAGTGACAGATAGAGGGACGGGGAGAAATGGTGAGGCGAAGGTATCGATAGAGAGAAAGGAGGAGAGAGAGAAGTGAAATTAATGGAAAGGGAAAGGGAAAGAATGAGAATGGCAAGGAAAGGGAAAGGGAGTGAAAGAAAACAGAAGTTGTAAGCGATGGAGGGAAGAAAGCCATTTTAGGTAGAGAAGTAGGCTACTCTCAGCAAAGTGGGTCGTCCCAAAGAAAGTTTTAAGCCCTAATTAGTGGAAGTCTGAAGTCTCCTTGTTGGCAGATTTTTATATTTTCCTCCAAGTAAATCTCTCACTTCTTTATCGTTTGTAAACTGTAAAAAAAAAAAAAAAAAAAAAAAATTTAATCTCTCTTTTTCTCGATGGCTCTCTCTTTCTAATTATATGTCTCAAATCAAATTGCCGTATGGTGGCAGAGCCGAGGGTGACAGCCAGCTAGTTTTCCTTTAAAACAAATACTTTTTTAAAGAATATCCAAAAATTGTCTCATCGGTTCGAGAAAAAATTGAATGGGAATGCCAATGAGTCAACTTCCGTCGTTTAAAAAAACTTTTCTGAATATTGGGGTCTAAGGTGAGAGTTTATGCTGGGATGACGCACAAAATTATCGACCTGAAAACGGATACTACTCAACGTGAAGGTGTTGATCAAATTTTCCGTGGTGTACTGGACGACTCGGCAAGCCAGCATGTTTCCCTTACTTCGACTGAAACTGCGTCTGTCCCATTGGCTCGGTTGTCTACACCTTCGATCCGGACGTTTGTTCTTCCAGTGCAACAACATTGGCACAATCTTCCATTTCCAACAGCTACATCGAGTGATCAGCCCCCTGAACCCCCTGTACGCTGATCACAATATACCAAAAAACCCACTTCTCCGCAATCTTTTGTTTCGTTAGGGGAACATTCCACTCTCGATCTTTTTATGATTCTGGAAAATTCAAAGTTTTATTCCTATTAGTACCTAATGCGCTCGTAATTACCACCATTTATTTTAGAATAAAATATGAATTTCACCGATGGCCTGTTCGATATCCAACAATAAGCACGAATTAGGTATTTACACGCTGTTGAAATTAGATTATTCGCGCACGCGCAATACGGCCAAAATGGGAATGTAGAATGTAGGTACCTGACTTCTGCCTATGGTAAAAAAAAAAAAATAAAAAGTTTATTTTCAAATTTAGTTCGTCGCTGATCTTAACTTTTTATTTATGATTTGTAAAGTAAAACAATTCGTCGGAGTTTATTCCCCTTTCGTCGATATACGTTATTCTTCCTTTTTTGCAGAAATGCATTTTTTTACGAGATTGATTTTTGTGTCGAAATATAACGTCCGGAATATAATAAAAAATTAATTTCAAACTTAAACATCTTTGATGAGAAGAGTAAGCAAACAGAGGTAAACGAAGTCAGCAGGCTATGAGTAAGGCAGATGGTTAATATTTTTATAGTTTCAGCGCCTAAACCATAAACACGAGGTTACAAGATAGGAACATCGCGTCTAATACAAAAATATGTGATTTTGATGCAAGTATAAATTTAACCGAAAAATCTTCGCACCCTCTCAGCTCCCCCCCCCCAGTCCCAGAAAACATTAATCAACAAATTTCTTCGGAACCAAATAATTATCTTAATAACTTCGCTTTAGAAAAAACGAAAAACTGAGAGAGTTGTGGAACCGTGCAAGAACGACAAATCGGAAGTGCGCATGCTCCCAACAATATTTTTTCGTGTCGTATCGGCGCGTTCCAAAAATAAAATATAGTAGGTACCACAGCTGTAAAGAACATAAAAACTAAGCGATAAAAAATTTTGCAAAATATGCATAAAAAGGGAGGTGAGGTAATGTTTTAGACAGCGGTAGGCTTACCCCGTAGGGCAATATTTAGGCAAATGCTTCGGGCGCAAACTTTCAGAGCGCTTGAAAATGCGACAAACAAAAAGCAGCTCAAATTGGTCGGTCACTTTTATCGCAGGTTTTGGTTTTGTGTCGATACGTAGGCTGCGAATGAGTCCGAAAGAGGTTCGCCGAGCTCGCAAAAAGGAGCGGCACCTGCGGAATACCTGCAGAATACCTGCAGAAGGCTCTGATTTTAGGCGTCGATTTTTTCCATCATTTTGAGTGGAAAGCGGCATTTTATTCGAATATTGGGCGAAGGTCGCTCGAGTCTGTAACATATTATTGATTATTGAAATCAAAGGCGTCGATGGCGTGAGAAAAAGCGACGGCTCGATCAAATTTTCTCTCCATTACCGCTTACAGTTCATCGATCCAAACGAAAATGACGATCGTTTCGTAGCCTCACCTGTAGCTTTCCTTTTATAGGGCGCAAAGGTGCGTCCTAACTGAGCTCGAAGCGCCTAGTTCGCCCAACCGCCACCCTTAAAACCATAAGCGTTATACGGAAATTTTTCGTTTTCGTCGACGCTATTTTCATTTTTAAACTATTGGTTGGCAGAAAACGCGATGGATATGGCGGCGCAATTCGGCGAAGGCAGAGAATGCGTAAACTGCGGCGCCATTTCGACGCCGCTGTGGAGAAGAGATGGGACCGGCCACTACCTGTGCAACGCGTGCGGACTCTACCACAAGATGAATGGCATGAACCGACCTCTGGTCAAACCGTCCAAACGAATGGTAAGCCCGTAGGCAAGGCCTATTTTCGTTGGTGGATGCGGGATTTCTGCAGAGGGTGCGCCAGATTTGGGGGGCGGGGTCGATCGCCGTATTCGTCATTGACCTCTCCTTTCCTCGCCCTTACTACTCTTAACGTAACCCCTCAAGAGACCTTGTTTACGTATACGCGCACGACTTTTTGTTTTTACAAAATTAAATTTCTCCAATTTTCTCGATTAACAAATTTCCTCATCTTGATAATCCGCTCCTTTTCCTTCGACCATGCCGAACAATAGCTCCCGTTTAAAGCGCTCGAGCAGCTTGGGCTGTAAACTGGGGTAACTTTGAAAAGTGGCTAAACAAATTAATGCAAAACGCATTCTGTAGTTGGAAAAATAATATAAACGAGACGTTAAGGGGTATAGGTAACCAAACAAGGTCCATTACTACATGCCTTAGGTATAAAATGAATTTATGTTACCTCGGTGCGAAAATGTATTGTTTTTCAGATAACGTTTCATTTTACCCAGTGGGGTAGTTTTTAAAATCAAGAAATAAT
The DNA here is from genome assembly GCA_011428145.1 of Ericerus pela. Lineage (NCBI taxonomy): Eukaryota > Metazoa > Arthropoda > Insecta > Hemiptera > Coccidae > Ericerus > Ericerus pela. Next base: position 316,219 of record WOFM01000565.1, on the reverse strand, counting down.
ATAAAAATAAAGCAGTTGATATAAAATTTGCATCCCGGATTTCACTAAGGGAAGTGATCAAAACCAATCTAAAATCTAGTTATAATTTTTTTATCGTGACATATTTTTTCGAATTCCCAGTATCCCTTATACCTGAATATCGATAAAAAAAAGTCGAGTGAGCGATTCCTCGCCTAATTCACTCCCACTGGATGCGTCATTGCTTCTTATCACAAGTGTTCGTTACAGGAATATATATATTTTTTACATACCTACCTAAAGGGTTATAACAGAAAAATTTTCATCAATCCAGATCTAAATTTTGCCCTTTTTTCTTCCTTTTTCTCAATTTTATCATCGGTTTTTCTGCCGATTCTATTGAAATTTAGGGTACAAACTACGTAAGATGGGACAAAATGATTTCCATTCAAATAATAAGCGCGTCAAAATTTAAATCTTTCTATAGATCTTAATTTTCAAGGTGGAAACATCTGTCAAAATGATTTCCAAAGGTCTACAAAAGCGCAACTCTAATCCATACATTTTTTTTTCTTCGAGGATAGAACTCGTCCCGCTACATCAAAAAAACTTGAAAAATATTTTGAAAGTAATCTAATTTTACGGCTCAGAAAAATAAAAAATTAACACCATCTCGCTGTTAATAGGTACCTACGGTAACTGCAAGAGATGATACTATACATAGCGAATTTTCCCCTATATCCTGACGCAGTCTCGAATGGCTGTCAGTGCCATTTTAAGAATAAGGATTTTTTGTTTTGAAATAAATATTTGCGTTGCAATATTTACAAACTTTCGTCGTCGTTAATAATTTTCCACATTTACTTGGGACGGATTAAAAATTTTCAGAAAATTACACTTACAGATGTGTAATAACGTTACAACTTACCTGCGCAATGTCATGCGATCGGCGCTGGCAGTCTCTAAAAAAAATTGTCAATTTCAAAATTCGAAAACTTTTTTCTGCAACAGTAAAAATTTACAAACCGATATTCGGCAATATTAAGTGTTGGCCTGAAAGTAACCTCGTCGACAGTGAAACGAAATTTATGCAAAGCCACCTCCTGCACTCTTCATTTTTCGTGGTTGCACGTAAGTGCCGTATTAATGAAATAAAAACTCGAGCGCAGCGTCACTTCACTGGGAATACACGGTTCGCCGATTCATCTATCAAACAAAATTTTAAAAATCATAAAAATCCGGATGCAGCTGCCACGTAGGCTAAACAAAAGTTCTTCAGAAAATAATGTTCAAAAACCTTTTCGAAAACGTAATCAGCACACGAGTGAACCAATAAATCGTAGCTTCAATTTTAACTAATACTAAAATACCTCCTCTCCGCGTCTACTTGAACACAATTAAAAATAAGTGCCTCTTGTCACGGTGGTCTACTGCGTTTTACTTGCAAAACTTCTGTTAAATCCGATGCAGAAAAGAGCTCGTAACTCTGCGCCGTAAATACGAAAAGAGACGCTACAAGCGGTACAAGCGACTCGCTTTTTCCCGGAAATTTTTCGGGTTTTTGCGCCAAGTGCTTAAAAACCCTATTAATAACGAACGAATAATGAATTAACGATTAATAACTATCGTTAATTGATGAATGAATTAATCGTTCTTCATTCGTTCGTTCATTCTTTAGTCGGATGTGTGAACGATGAAAAACAAGTTTTATGAAATTATCGATACAGACTGTGATATTTGGCCACATCGCTGTGCAATCCAACTGATCGAAAACACTATTGCAACGTTGTTTAACCATGTACCTAGCTTGTTTGTTCCACTTTTTTTCCCAAACACTGCATTCTATCAACAGTCGACAAACTCCCATCAGACCTGCCCCTATGCGGTACAAGGTCTGTCTATCTTTTGCCCGATCTCTTTTGTACTATTCTCAAAATTGCGAACAGAGTGTTACATACTAATAATATATACGTATCGTATATGCGTTTAATAAATATAAATTATAAATAAATTATTCGTACGTACGTATAACTATAGAATATGGACAGAATTATACAACCCTCGGGCTGATATGACATAATTAATTCCAAGATAACCAGTCCATAACCGAAATTTATTTTCAATGAAAACTTTCGAACATAATCACAGCATTCTTTTTGCTTTCCCATTGAAATAAAATTTTCAATAAAAATACTGAAACTTAACTACAGTTCTCAGTGTTTTTAGTTTTGACTAATTCTCAGAGCTGACGCAGAACTAAAACTCGTAAATACTTAGAAGTAAGGGCGTGGTTCAGTGATAACAAAAAAAGCACTTCCCGCTCCCCGTTCTCACTCACTCGATTTCGCTCCGATTCACTTTTGGTTTTCAACATTAATTTTACCAAGGTTGCCTTCATATCCGCCATTGTTAAGAATTTTCAAAAACAAATTTAATTTTCAGCAATTTTTTTTTGAAAATTGTCAATTTTTAAGAAAGGATGGCTGTCTCTATAATCATCATCTAAAAAATTCTGCCAAACGACGGATATGAAGACGACCCTGGAGAATACGATATGAAAAATTGGAGTAATTTCATTCAAAATTCGGGGAGTAAAACCGGGGATTGGAGAGGTGCTTTTTAGGGAAAATAACTGGAAAGTTGTTGTAATTTTCGTCATAATAGTTCAGTCAAGTTGCAAAAGATTGTGCTGGCGTCGGTTTACGAGCCTATAAATATACATTTGCATGTGGCGGAAATATTTCTGGAAAATAGTGTTGGGCAAATTGATACTCCGAGTTCAAATTTGATGTTAATATTTTCAATCGATCTATTCGCTGACCCCTACGGGCATCAAATGAGGGCCAAACTTTGACTTTTTATATTTTAAAGTGGATGGTTTTTGAGATGCAGAGTTTAAATTTGCCATTAATATTTTAATTTGACCCATTCCTAGACCCATAGATGCTTCAAAAGAGGGCCAAATTTTGAGTTTTCTTCCGTATTTTAATGTGTGATATACCATGGAGTATATTTTTTTGAAGCGCTGAGTTCAAATTTAACATTCAGTTTTTTATTTCACCCATTCTTGGACTCCTAGGGAATTCCAAAGTAGCCACATTTTGAATTTTCTTATTTTATTGTGTGGTACATCATAGAATATGCCTTTGGAGACATTGAATTTCAATTTCACATTAATGTTTTCATTCAACTTATTCTTTGACCCCCACAGACTTCAAAATTGGCTCATATTTTGACTTTTCATATTTTATTTATTAATACCTAGCAACTTCTAAATTCTAAATGTTTCAATATTAATCACAAAAAAAGAATCAAATAAAATAATAAAAAAAGTTTTGAAAATAAAAATAAAAATCACCAGCCGCAACAAAATAGGTACACTAACTAGAAAATAATTAAAAAGTGAACTGAAAGATTAAAAACAATTTTTCTATTTGCTTTCTGAAAAATAAATAGAATTAGTGAGAAAAAATGCTATCTCTCTCAATCATACTTCATAAATACCAAATATCATAAACACCAAATATATATTATAATATATCATATTACTATCAAACTCAACTAGTATGTACAGACACACGGTCAGTCGCTGGTTCAAATTCCCCATACTCCAAATATAACCTAGAAAAGTCAATGATAGTGGTCAACTAACCAACAGGCTAATGATAGATTGGAATCCATTTAAGAGATTAATGAGTATTCCGGACCAAAATCGATACGATTAATTTATTAAATATTCCAATGCAATTCCCATATCGATGTAATAGAATTTGACTCTTTAAGAGTAAATAAACCGTAAATAACACAACCTGAACCGGCGACCAACCATGAGTCAGTACATACTAGTTGAGTGTGGTAGTAATTTGATATACAAAATTTAGATCCCTTGTGAAGCCCCTTGGTGTGAAGGGATGGGTTAATTGAGAAAATTATTCTCAAATTTGAACTCAGCACCTCAAAATACATACCCCATTGTGGGGACAATACTCGTATGAGGTAACAGGGGCTCGCACCCCTCGATGACAGTCGCCGCCCAAAGGCTGGCAATAATCGTCTTTATGACGTTAAACGAATTTACACTGGTGCATTTGTATGTTTGTACCTGTACGTACGTACAGGTAAGATACATTGCACGGGCCGAGATCAATTACCAGATAACAATCTCGGTGATGTCACGGCCTGGTACCAAACGCGCTGCATCGTTTCTTATCACCTCGACAGAGGCAAGAAATGACGTAACGCATGACATAATTACGTACATGTACGTATGCATGTGTGTCTGTGTGCGTGTGCCAAATTCTGTATATAAACTCTCAGAACCGGCTCAAAAATCGCCAGTGTTTGCCGAGGATTTGGTTCTCCCATATTTAACCATATGAAGTGGCAGAACACACAAAATACTGTTGAAGACCTTCTAGTGCAAATATCTCTCACAACAAGGTATTCCACGGTGGTGACCCCGATGTGATTTTTTGGCTACGTTGTGGGTGTCTAGGCGTGTTGCGCTAATTCTAAAACTAGGCGTGGTGCGCTGGCAAGTTACTCGCTTGTGATACAAATTTTTTCACAGACCTAGACACCTTTGACTGTCGAAGCAGAGGTCTGACTTTAAAAGTGGGAAATTAAACCCCCCTTCCAAATATATTTGCCGGAAGGGAACCAAGAGAAGTAGACCTGGAGGAACAAAGTTGCCCTCATCCACCAACTCCTCCAGCTTCGACCAGAGACTCTGAAGTCTTTGAGACTCCGGAAAAGCAAAAACAAATCCGGAGACCAGAAGCCTTGCATTTGGGAGCTGTAGTCAACCCAAACGAGACAACAGCTCGCACCCTCAGAAGCAGTTGTCTATTGAGCCAAGACTCCGACCCTTCGACCCCAGACTGACAACCGATGGAGTCTGGTGGAACCTTTGCCGAAAACAACTCAACAGAGAAGCAGCAGATTACAATGCCTAACGGAAATGGAAATACGACAAACCCAACATCGAATCAGCCTGGAACAGGTGGAAGTGGTCAGCCACAGCTGACCCCCAAAGTACTTGCACAGCTACTACAGCTGTTGCAGATGCAGACTCTGCAGAACCCTGCTATCCAAAGGCGGAGGATTGAGATTCCAGAATTTTTGCCAAATGAGGTAGAACTCTGCTTGACTCTCCTCGAAGGTCGTTTTAAAACAGAAAACTTGCAAAATGACCAGAAATATTCACACATTTGCAGCGGCATGCCCGCAGAAATAATACGCCGCATTCCGGATATCATGGAATGCCCTCTAGCGGAAGCAGATAAGTACAGTTAGTTCTGCAAGAAGATTCGAAATGTGTTTGGTAAAACCCAGAACCAAATAATAGATGATGTCATGGGTGGAATGAAGATGGGAAATGATAAACCCTCCATCTTCATGGCCAAATTAAGACAGAAGGACGATAACATTGTATCACCGTCGGTCATTGGGAACCAGTTCTGTAAGCAACTGCCCAACATGTTGTACAGTGTCTGGCAGCTGTGGGTTCCATGGTAATCAACAATTCCGAGGACCTAGAATTTTTGGCAAAGAATGCCGATAGTGCACTGGAACATTCGAGATCAGCATCCTCGATTTGTGCAGTATTGACAGAGACTGGAGAACTAGCTCAGCTTAGAGCCCAGATAGCTCAGCTGACTAGCGAAATAAAGAAGAAGAGTAATAACAACAACCCAAGAAATGGTAGAAGTAACAACTGCTTGAAAAGCAGGTGCAACAATAGAAATAATGATAGAAAATCCAGGTCTAGAGACCGAAAGAGTAATTCTACCAGGGGTCAGAATCCAACTCCCCCTAGAAGTACATCATCCCCCAAACTCCGGTCTCAAAACTGGCATGATAAATCCTGCTTTTTCCATAATAGATTTGGCGCGGAGGCCACAAAGTGCAACAACAGATGTCAATGGTGGGGAAAAACATACAGTAAGCCGTCAAACTAGAAAGAAGGGTCGTCTATGCGGCTGAAGATCCCTCGAAAAAGTATTCACGCCGCCTGTTCATCAAGGACAGGACAAACAGGAGACGTTACCTTATAGACTCAGGTGCTGACTTGAGCATTTCGCCAGTAAGTAAAAACCAAAAGGCATTTCCTCCGAAATACTACCTCTGAACTGTGAATGGTCAAAACCTTCCAGCTTACGGAATAGAATCCAGCAAAGTAAGCATCTGTTTGCAAAGAGACATGACGTGGTCCTTCACAATAGCGGATGTTCCAACTCCGATCCTGGGTGCAGATTTTCTAGCGCACTATGGCTTGGTCATTGACCTCAAAAATGGAAAGATCATAGACAATAATACTGGTCTATGGGTGGAAGGCAAAATGCTAGCGTACCAACTGGACACCAACATATCCAGCTGCACTAAAGTCGACGAACAATTCCTACGGATTCTGTCAGACAATCCTGGAGTCACTCAACCATCGATTTGCAGGCATCCGACCTATAAGCATGACACTGTTTACTATATAGAAACTAAAGGACCGCCTTGCCATGCTAGAGCCCGCAGGCTACTGCCTGATAAACTCAAAGCAGCATGGGAATACTATGATCGCATAATAGGGGAAGGCATATGCCGCCCCTTGAAAAGCTCATTGAGTTCCCCGATCCACATGACCAAAAAAGAAAGTGGATAGTGGCGAATTGTTGGAGACTACAGGGCTTTAAATGCCAAAACAGTTCCTGAACGCTATCCAGTCCCAAACATAATGGACTTCAATGCGAATATGAAGGGTAAAACAATGTTCACAAAAATCAACATCAACAGGGCATTCCACCAAATTCCAATGGCTGAACAGGACATTCCAAAGACAGCGGTCATAACCCCCTTTGGTCTATTCGAATACCTTCGAATGCCGTAAGGACTCCGTAATTCTGCACAAACTTTCCAGAGATTTATCAATGGACTGTTTATGGATTTGCCGTTTACTTATGCATATTTGGATGACATATGCATTTGCTCAGAAGGCGGTGAGCAACAGCACGAGAAGAATGTAAGAGCCATCATACAGCGTATACACGCTGCTGGACTTACCATCAATGTAGGAAAAAGTTTATACAAACAAACCAAAATTGACTTTCTCGGATATCAAGTCTCAACCAAAGGCATTTCCCCTCTGAAGACCAAAAGAAGAGCCCATATTGAAATTCCCGAAACCCTCAAACATTTCAGAACTCAGACGCTTCTTGGGGATGGTGAATTTCTACAGACGTTGCATTAAAAACGCTGCAGCCGAACAAAGTAAGCTGTTTGCATTGATCAAAACAAATAAAAAGAAAGATAAGACTCCACTCGATTGGACAGAAGAAGCTGAAAAAGCCTTTGAAAACATCAAAGAAACACTGGCAAATGCAACTCTGCTTGCTCACCCAGACAAAAGTCTGCCGTTATGTGTCGCAACTGATGCATCCGACTTTGCTATTGGTGCAACACTGTACCAAAAGGACAATGACAAGAAGTTACCGCTCGCTTTCTTTTCCAGAAAGCTATCAAAAACCAAAAAGAATTACAGCACATACGACAGGGAGTTACTGGGAATATTTGCTGCGTTGAAGCATTTCAGGCACCAATTAGAGGGTAGATGTTTCACTGTGTATACATATCATAAACCCCTAACACATGCCTTCACGCAAAAGACAGAACCAGCTTCCTCGAGAAGAGCTCAACAATTGGACTATATAGGACAGTTGACTATGGACATCCAGTATATAAGTGGAGAACTCAACACTCTAGCTGATGCTCTTAGTAGGATCGAAGCCATCTCGGCACTGTCTCAATTACCTTACGCTGAAATAGCTAAAGAACAGTTAAGGGACGCAGAGTTGCAAGAACTGTTGTCAAACAATGACACAGCTCTCAAATTGAGACAAAGGAAAATCCCTGGTACTAATGTTTTACTAACATGCGACATTAGTACAGGCAAGAATAGGTCATTCCTGCTGACAAAGTATCGCAAATTGGCTTTCAGTAGTGTGCACAATCTATCGCACCCTGGACAAAAATGCACTGCTGGATTAGTAGCATCAAGATTTGTTTGGCTGCGAATGAAGTTCGACTGCAACGAATGGGCTCCCAGTTGCCTGAATTGCCAAGAGTCCAAAGTAGGAAGACACACTCGTTTGCCTCTTAAATCTTTCAAACTAACGGAGCGGTTTAAAACAATACATTTAGACTTGGTGGGTCCATTACCCCCATCCCAAGGACACAGATACATGTTCACAATGATCGATAGAGCAACTCGATGGCCAGAGGCAGTTCCTCTCCATGAGATGACAGCTCCCACGGTAGCTGCCAGGTTATAAGACACCTGGATTGCCCGCTATGGCGTACCTGAAGCCATCATCACGGACCAGGGTCGTCAATTTGAAAGCTCGCTCTTTCAAGAGCTGTCTAAGAAGCTTGATGCACAACATAATCACACCACAGCTTACCATCCTCAAGAAAACAGCAAAGTTGAGCGATGGCACAGAGCTTTGAAAGCCTCCATCATGGCTTGCGATACCAAGAGATGGGTTGACATACTACCAACCATCCTCTTGGGCCTTTGATCTGCTCTTCAAACGGACACAGGTCACTCTGCGGCGCAGTTGGCACTAGGCAAAGAGCTACGCCTACCAGGGGACTTCTTCACCCACTCGAAAGAAATTAGCCCCAAAACACTGGTTCAAAACATACAGACTGACACTAACAGCTTTTTGAAACAGGCAGCTCGTCATGGCCAACCAAAGATTTATGTCTCCAAACACTTGACCACAACTTCTCATGTGTTTGTCAGAGATGAAAAAATAAGATCTTTGTTGGAGAAACCATACGCCGGTCCTTATAAGGTTGTATCATGAGATGACAAGAATTTTGTAATACTAATCACAGGTGAAGAAAAAACGATTTCAATTGCTGCGTACCTTATAAATGACGACAGAAAAATGCTCCAAAGAGCAACAAAGAAGACAACAGAAAGGAAAATAGAAGAGGAAAAACAGACCACACAGTCCGATTCCACATAACCACAAAAAGTTGAGGACAAACAGGTTGAAAAAGGTGATAAATCACAGAAATCACCAGTAAAGAAAACAAAAACAAAGAAAACGGTGAAGTTTAGTGATGAGATCGTTAAAATACATTATGATCCATCGGCTCCCTTATGCCCACGAAAAAGAGGCAGACCCCTTGGCAGCAAAAAGCGAAAAAACTAGATTCCAACTTGAAAATCCGAGAGATTGGTAAGGAGAAACTAAAAATATTCACAAAAATTAATACCCGCCACGAAATCTGCCAACCCGCATAAAAATACGCACGAGAATCTGGGAATATTTATAACAAAAGAAATTCCGCAGATAAGCAGAGAATAAATGCGTGCAAATAAAATATGACACGAATAAACAAACCCACGTGTGATACGGAAGAAAACATCGCAACGTGTTTCTATTGACAAATATTCCGATAACAAAATAGTCAATAGATCGTGACGTCACAAATGAAGAGTGAATTTCTTTGTGAGATACAAAATTTCAAAAACACGAAAATTCAAACACGCTTAACTCTGCTTGTACTTAACAGATTTTGACCGGAAAACTTTTCAGCAAAAGAATATTTGATGCACTATCCCCTCCGAACATGTCTGAAATGAGATAACAACTTGGAATAAAGCTGTGATTGAAAAATATTCTCGCAATGTTTTTTACTCGCCTTTCTGCTGTTGACTGTAACACACCGAATTTTCTACCATTTTTTCTTTTCTTTCTTTTTCCTTCCATTATTTTTTTGTTCTTTCCTTCCTTGCATCATGTCTTCCCCAATTAACACGCCATTCTCAACTCCAGAATTCCAATTCATCGTTCCACCTGTACCTCAGCCTGTAAAGACTAAGGAACAGATGGAGCAGGAAAAGGAAATCGAACAAATCGAGAATGAGTTGCTGATGGACACGACATCGGCTGTGGACATCGTCAAGATGATATCTGCACCCCTTCCTGCCCTTATCTCACCGCCGAAATTGCCAGAGAAGATGCCAAGAGTGGAGTGCCCACCCCCAGAGTCCTCAGCCCTGGCAACATTGGTGGTGAGAAGGCAACCTCCTGCGGAAGAGGTGCAAAAAATACACCCTCCTCTCGCACTCAGTCTAACCTATAAACCATCGGGGAATTCGAACTCCCTTATGTTTAAAAGGCCAAGACCAATAAACCCCTCTGGTCCGCTTCCTTCCCACCGTCCTCACTATACACTCGTCTGGTACATCAGAATAGACCACCTAGACGTAGGGGACAACAGAGCTGGGAGACATACCAGGCCCAATTTAACGCTCGTAAGATGTCTTACGAGTGTGTAGGCGCCGTGGTAGGGTCGGCTCTGGCCAAATGGGAGAAGGACCAGCGACAGCAGTAGACTCAATAAGTCCCCCCAGGCACGCGACTTATCATTTTTGTGGTGCAAAAACTGGGGGGAGTAGCTGTGGGGACAATACTTGTATGAGGTAACAGGGGCTTGCATCCCTCGATGACAGTCGCTGCCCAAAGGCTCGCAATAATCATCTTTATGACGTTAAATGAATTTACACTGGTGCGTTTGTATGTTTGTACCTGTAGGTATGTACAGGTAAGATACATTGCACGGGCCGAGATCAATTACCAGATAACGATCTTGGTGATGTCACAGCCCGGTACCAAACGCACTGCGTCGTTTCTTATCACCTTGACAGAGGCAAGAAACGACGTAACGCATGACATAATTATGTACATGTAAGTATGCATGTGTGTCTGTGTGCGTGTGCCAAATTCTGTATATAAACTCTCAGAACTGGCTCAAAAATCGCCAGTGTTCGCCGAGGATTTGGCTCTCCCATACTTAACCGTATGAAGTGGCAGAACATGCAAAATACTGTTGAAGACCTTCTAGTGCGAATATCTCTCACGACAAGGTATTCCACACCCATGATATATCACGCATTAAAATATGAAAAGTCAAAATTTGACCCTCTATTGAATCACCAGGGGTCAAGAAATGAGTCAGACGAAATTATTAATGTCAAATTTGAGCTTAGGAACTCAAAAAAAAAAAAAATTCTATGATGTATCACAAATTAAAATATGAAAAATCAAAATTTGGCCAATTTTTAAAGCTCTTAAGGGTAGAGAAAAAGGTTCAAGAAAGAAATTAATCTCAAATTTGAACTGAGCACCTCAAAAAACACATGCCATGATATATCACATATTAAAATATAAAAAGTGGAAATTTGGCCCCATTTTAAAGCATCTTGGGTTCAAGGGATGGGTTCAATGAAAAAATTAATCTCAAATTCAAACTCAGCACCTCAAAAAAAATATCCTATGATATATCACACATTTAAATATAAAAAGTCAAAATTTAGCCCACTTTTGAAGCATTTTGTGGTCAAGGAATGGGTTCAATGAAAAAATTAATTTCAAATTAGAATTCAGCACCTCAAAAAACATATCCCCTGATGTATCACCCATTAAAATATCCCATTAAAATATTGTAAGTCAGGTTTGCCCCCCTAATGAAACCCTGTAGTCGAGGAACGGATCAAATGAAAATGGTAACATCAAATTCAAACTCAACACCTCAAAAAACATATGCCATGATGTACCATACAATAAAATATAAAAAATAAAAATTTGGCACCTTTTTAAAGCCCCTTGTGGTCAAGGGATTGTTTCAATAAAAAATTAATCTCAAATTCAAACTCAGCTCCTCAAAAAACGTATCCCATGATGTACCATACATTGAAATATGAAAAGTCACAATTTGGCCACCATTTGAATATTTAACATGATATTGATTGCTAACCCACTGTAAAATTAACGAAAAATGTATAATAATTATGTTTGACCAGCCGTCTTTTTGATGCTGAGGAGAAAAAAAAAAAAACTATTACTGGCAAGGTTTGTCAAAGATGACAGGAGCAGTAATGTCTGCCAATTAGTAATGAATATACAAAAGCCCAATATACAACCATTCTACTGAAGCGTACTCTCACAGAATTTGTTGCAGTTATAAATGTGTATTTTTTTATGATTGGCTATCATTATGACTTCCACCCAAAAATTTGGGAAAGGGAACCTAATACCACCCTCAGTACATAAAGTAGAAAATAACATAGTATAACATTATTTCTTCCAAAATCGGATGCACTAATGTTGGTGGAAGCAGTAATGGTTGAAATGGCATAATATATGGAAGTAGTAATGATAGCCATTTGTATATACATACACATGCATACCTACATAAGTACATAAAAAAATTAGGTCAAAATGAAGAAATGGTACCAATCATTTTACCGTCTTATGAAACGGATAATTTTCATCATCCCCACCCCTAACCCTTTTGTGAGATCGATTTTAATACCCCATTTGTAAGCAAACTCTGTAAAAAAAACTATATAATTATTGGTGTCCTGTATTAAAATACGAACAATAATTGTATATTGTATGTATGTATGTATGTATGTATGTATGTATGTATGTATGACTTTAACTATAAAGTATATGGACTGATCTAAGGGATGAAAAAATGTCTGTAACACTATAAGTATGGAGTATGAAAAAAGAAGTCAGAGGATGTCACATTTTGAAATAAATTCAACAATTTCACAGCACAATTTGTGAATTTCCCTAAATTTGCAAAGTGTGCAGGGAAATTGATGAATTTATAACAAAATACAACATCCGCTGATCTCTTTTTTCTTGACCCACAAACACTTTTTTTACACTATGTATATGGCATTGGAGTAGTCCGTATATTTTATAGTCAAAGATGTAAGTATGTATGTATGTGGATAGATATGTTTGTATGTGGATGCTTTCTGGATAACTAGACCAACAATGAGGCTGAAATTCACAGTACAGAGGCTTTTGGGTGTGAGAAAACAATCTGAATAGGTTCAAAGTTTGAGAAAATTCGTTGAAAAGAAATATGAGTCTCTCAATCTATCCATCAGCAGTAAGTGATAACAGCAAATGATGGAAAATTTTCCTGGCTGGAACCAAAGTGTTTTTAGATCGGCTAAAGCCAAGTTCATTTATATGGTCGTGAAGTGAAAATCACAACGTTGCAAATTGATAAGCAAAGGACCAATTTTTGACCGAACTAAAGTTTTTCAAGTTGATTTTTCAAATTCCTCATTTCCAAAAATATAGTTTGTCCTAAAGTTCTGATTGTTTTTGTCATTTCTTCTCAAGTTATGCTTGAAAATAGTCTAAAAAAGTGAAGCTGGCAACTGCGTTGAGGAGCCAATGTTCATTCTACTTCATGGCATGATCACCGAGCATCAGATATAATAAAAGATGCAAGTGAGACAAAAAAGGCACCACTTTTGAAATTAAGTATCCCCACTTATAAGGATTGGTACAATTTTTGTCTCATTTTAAAATACAAAATTCAGTTTGATGTCATTTTTAAATGGTCAGTTATATTTATTCGTTCGTTTAATTCAATTATTTGAAAAAAAAAAAAATTCGCTCCAGGGTCTGAGAGGACTGGAACATTTAATGTGGTACACATTTTATACCTTTAGGACAATGAATTTTGGGAGAATGAAGTTTAAGAGTGGTTATTCTGAGTGAAAAATCATATACCAATAGCTAAAAAAAATGATAATCATTATTCATCAACAAATATCGATATATATCAATATATCAACATCGATAGCGATTCCTACCATATTCCTCACTTCTTCTCACTCAAATCGATATATCCTGTGTATCGATACATTTTATATCACCAAATTCGTTTTTAAACAAACCGTCAAACGGGAGCTGTGTTTTCATTGGCCAACGCAGGCACCTTCTGGATTGCTATTGGTTAAAAGATCCTGTTGTTTTTGTTTTTTTTTTCAAATACACCACCGTATAGTGAAAATAGAAATGTGTACCACATTAAAAAATTTCTTACCATTGTTAATGGACCCAAATACAGGCAAACAAATTTGAATTTGATACCGAAAGGATGGGGACTGTTCTTCAAAAGTGGTGCCATTTTTTATAGCAGCGTTTAGATGGGCATGCGTCTTCTTGATTATATATTTAATACTCTGTGGGCTTGACAGGTGATGTTGGCTTTAGATCTGCAATCTGCCTATCGTTAAATTTTGTGATTAACGCCGAACACAGCGGATAGAAAATGTTTCTTGGTATTGAATCTAGAATCATAGTTGATACTAACTTAATACTTTAACATTTTCTTCTATTATCGAATTTTACCGATGAATTTTGAATTTGGATATCAAATTTAAGGTATCCGGTTCTGCTTTTTAGTGTAAAACTACTCATTCGAGCAAAGCTCGTTGAACCATATACTTAGGTATGCAACTAGGAGTAGGTACCTACATTAAAAATAAGATAAAAATAAATAAATAAATAACTAAACAAAGGGTCAAAAACAAAATGGGGAAATGGTGCGAATGGTTACGTTTTTTTTATGAACCGAATAGTTGACTTTCACTGTCCTCATGGCTGGCCCCGTTTGCGAGCGAACTGGGTGAACGGAAGCTACGGGATGCAGGAAAGTGTGCGTCGGCGAAGGGGAGGGGAGGGGAGGGGAAGATGGTCGAAGGACGCGGATCCGCCTTTGCATATTTGTTTTTGGCCTAACACGCGACTAGGAAGTTGCTAATGGGCGCGAATAATGTTTGCGATTTTTGTTGGACGACGACGCAGGCGTCTTCGAAGAGACTGGGCCTGTGCTGCACCAACTGCGGCACCCGCACCACCACGCTGTGGCGCCGCAACAACGACGGCGAGCCCGTGTGCAACGCGTGCGGCCTATACTTCAAACTGCACGGCGTCAACCGGCCACTGACCATGCGCAAGGACGGCATACAGACCCGCAAGAGGAAGCCGAAGAAGCCGCCCACCGTTTCGTCGTCCAGCAACCAGCATAACATTCTGGCCAATGGAATAGCCGCTGCCGCTGCCGCAGCTGCCGCCGCCGCCGCCGCCACCGCCTCTTCGCAAGGTAAAAATCAATCGACTAATTAATTAATCAATAATAATAATAATAATAATAATAATTGCCAATTATTATTGCGTTATCAAACATGCGGTGTGAGAAGATAGGCAGCAGATATCATTTGGTGGCCACGGTGTAAACGTCTTTCTCAAAATACGTCATCCGTCTTTTGCGTTGCCCACCAGCGCTCTATTCTTCTCTTTTTACCAAACAATAAGCGGCGTACCGTCGTTAGCTCGCTCGTTAAAACGCATAAATAACATAATAATTACGCTGCCTTAGCATCGCGTTTTATGCTACTATTCCTAGTCATGCGTTGGAAGCTTGCTTAGATGGCATAGCATGTCTGTTAGGAGAGACGCGCGGGGGGGGGGCCATGTTTTTAGGTCCATCGTTTTACCTAAGTAAACTACTTAAGGGAACAAATAACGGTACTTAGGTACTTAATAATTGTGGTCTTTTCGATGCTTTTTTTTTTTTTTTTTTTTTTTTTTTTTCACCAAAAGTACGAATATTTTGAGGGGAAAACTCTAGTTTATTCAGGACGTCGCTTAAGTGAATTTTACTTACTCGATGACCGTAGAGTGAAGTGAATACGAAAGTAGGACGAAGACGTTACGTGATTTTTTTTCAAATCATAGGTAACTTACAATGAAGTCTTTAATATTTTTCAGCTCAAAATTTTTTTTTCTTTCTCGCTTTTCCTTTTTTCTTTTTTATTCAACTTCGCTTTACAAAGACTGCCGGTTAAGAGAGGCAAAATGACTTTGCCCAAAGTATAACTACTGTAGGTACTTCTAAAAACAACAAACTATGATGGACTTGAAAGAAAGGAGGACGATGCGAAGTTAAGGATGAAACACGACAAATGATACGAATTAATATACTTTAAAATTATCCGATAAGGATATTGTGAAATAATAAAAATAAAATTCGTCAAAAGTTTGCCGAAGCAAAGCTATACTGTTTGCAGTGTTTGAGTGAAAAAGCTTTTAGTATGGCGAAACATTTTGGTCTTCAAAAGAAACAGTTCCTGGCAAAATATTCCTAATAAAAACTTCCGATTACTTTACCCGAAAGAAATTATTAATTTACCTGCGGCATACTAAACGCAGGCTCTTAAGGCCAGTTATTGTTCTAAAAAAGAAACAAATAGAATTTAACTTATCCAAAACCTTTGGGCAAAAAATGGCAATAATTAGATGTAAAAACAGATGTTTTGTTGGATCAGTATGAAAACTGATTCCCTTCACAAAATATGTCATCTCTATAAAAAATAAACTAAATAAGACAAAGATATAACTTAGTCTTTTTGACCGGAAAAGTGATTTTCTATGCGGTAGTTCTCCTGACAAACAGACATCCTTACTATAAACCTTCGGAACTTTTTTTGTCAAAAATTGCAAACGAAACAATTCAAAGAAACTTGCATGAAACATTCGGAATCCCTAAAGGTGGGGGTGAAAATTAAATTTTTTCTAGCAAACATGAAAATGGAACACATGCCTAAACTTGAAGGAACTTAAGTACGTCTGAGCCAACAGAATTTGAAAGCTGAAGAGACCTCACTTTGTAAATTACTAACCTGATTCTCGTACCCCTGGTATTAGTACCGAGGAATCAGATAAGATCATTTAAAGTGAGATACGTAGGTACTCTCGTGGGAATATGTACGAGGATTACAACTTAAATCGAAATTCGTATCCACCCGTTATCAATTATATTAATCAAAATTGCATTTTTGTTTTTTTCCATTTTTCAAAAGATTTTTATCTTATTCACATTTTATTTATTTATTCGATCAATTTGTAGACTAGCTACTTTTTCTTTATTTTTTAAAACTTTTGTTTTTCATGTTGTTGTAATTAAAATGAATTTTTATTAGAATAGGCTGTGATTTGTCTGAACAAAGCTATTAAGGTTTCGCAGCAAACTGTGAATCGCTCTCAACTAGTGAAAGGAGTGATTGAAATTTCAACGCTCAAAATGTTATTTTCCTACGCTGAATAAAAATGTGAATGACTCTGCGTACGTATTTATAATACATAAGCACCTTGATAATTTTAAAATTTACAAGATGTGATACATTAGTGGTGTCAAAAATTGAAGATTAAATTCCTTATCGATAGAAATAAATAAGGATTTTTTCCTCATCGATCGCAATATTTATGAAGTATCGATGATACATTTATTGGTAAAAACTTACAAAATTTTGCAAATTTGCTAGGTACCTGAAATCTGTTTTTTCAGAAAATTTGTTCCAAAAACGTGCGAAACTTATAAAATATAATTAACGCCATTAACGGGGTACGCATCGTTATTGACATTATTTCAATCGTCAAGGTTTTTTAATCACTTCTATCCACGAACCGTCGAGTCGCTTAGAACTGAATTTTGCACAATGTTAGAAAATAATACAGGTGTATTCAATGTCTGTATCAGATTTGGTGATTATAGGTGAAAAATTAGCCATTTTGTAACCATTTAAACCAAAAAAAAAAAATGCAACGTAATAGGATGTACCAGTCGCAGCAACCGGCCGATCTGGACCAGAAACAATAAGGTTCTTCCTCGTCTTTATAGAATTAAGTGTACGAGAAATTTCACGATTATCGGATGGAAATTACGACCTGTACCCCGTATGATAGAAATGTGTGTATACTGTGTTTACAAATTCGTAATATGAGGTACCTACGTAATAACCTACGTAATACATATACGGGGCATATGAATTTCGGCTAATAGTAGTAAAAGTTTGCTGGGGTCGTCGGACGAAAAACGAACTTATTATCGCCGACCCTACGACTTAACGCGAGATCAATTTTAATACGTGGATCTTATTTTGGGTAGCCTATCGAAAAGTTTTTGCCCCTAAACAGCACGGTTCGGCTCGGCTCGGCTCGGCTCGGCTCAGCTAATGGTAGGCTACGCTTACATACCTAACCAAATCGTAGCACCAAACAGCATTTTGCTCCGATAGCGAGTAAAATTTGGGCGCTTTCGACTCAAAAAGTAGTGATAAAAATAATAAAAATAAATCTACTCCGAAAGGAATTAAGTAATTGTCTTCATATTCCGCAGCAAACAGCCAAAGGAGAATACTTTGTTTCTGCTGCTCGATGCTCGTCCCACCTACGGCATTTTTAGCTACCCAGTTTTATAAGCATTGAATTCGAGATTGTAGAAATTGGGCGAGAGAACGGTATTCGGAGAATATTTTTTATGTTGCAGAAAAATTTTGGTGTTGAGTAGATGCTTGGCGAGTGTAGGGAATCGGCTTTCATTTTAAATCTAGCTCCTCCAACCCACTCTTCACCATCGACCCTCACTTCATTATAAGGTTTAGACCAGACCCGGCCAGTTAAAATTACAATATTCTTAATTCGCAAATAGAATTAATTGTCTCGAAATAAGACATTATTTTACACTAAAATGGTGAAGAGACGCTCAATTTTTCTCATAGAGTAAAGGCGGTAGTTCGCTTCACCTAAATACGTAAAAATTAAGGCTACTGTTGTAGTAACGTAGGATATTCACCATTTGTTGCGCATAGTAGTACTGGACCAGCGAAGAGAGATGATTTGTGGTTGGACATTCCGGCGCTAAACAGGCAACCGGAGCGTACCTTTTCACGTTTCCTAAAACGTATAGGTACCTACCTAATCAGGTACCTGTACCTGTACCGTGCGTTGTATAGACTGCGCAACATGAGTACCTAATCGCGTTCTGCTAATCGATCGTTTTTTTTTTTTTTTCCCCTTTAATCGTTTGCAGATTCGCTGAAGAACTGCGACCACGACGAGAGGAATTACTTGAATTTGCTGACGAATGCGGCGAGCTGCGTGAAAACCGAGCCATACGCAGAGAACTCGTCGATGGCGAACAACAGCTGCGAGCAGCATTATCTACCTCACAATTTCGCTTCGTCTTCGCACAGTCCGCTGAGTTTCCCTTTTGCAACGGCATCGGCAGCGGCAGCCGCCGCCGCTGCCGCCGCCGCCGCCGCCGCCGCCACGGCAGCCACCTCCTCCGCCGATTTATACCATCGACATTTTATCGCCAACCATGGCGGCTCGAAAATCCTGGCGCCGACCTAAGGCGCGTCGATCGCCTATCGCCATGAAAATGGCGTCGAAACAAACTCGAAGGTACATTTCGGATCGAAGGCGGCGATACGACGACGACGACGACGACGACGACGACGACGACGACGACGACGACGAAGCCGATGGTTCGACGAGCAAATTGACGGTCCGCACCGTACGCCCTCCAGTCGTCCTCACCGAATGAAAATGGCCGACCGGCTGCGCAGCTGCGCCGACCCGCGTCCACCAAGACGAACCGAACGACGGCCTGCCAGACTCGAGCGCAGTGCCAGCAGCCACGCCCTGAGAAGGGAGGATCGGCGAGAAGCCGATCCGGCTCCCGGTCACCCACACCTTCGCAGCCCGTAGCATAGCCTACACACATACGCCTACGTATGTGCGCGTATCCGTACCGGCATCGTAACACATTTTACAACGCAAACGTTGCAGCGTCGCCTCGAGCCGCCGCGTCCCAACGACCGAGCAGAAAAATTAATTTTTGCCAAAACCTCGTCGACTCGTCGTCCGGAAGATGCGTTTGCGCCGCTGCGGTAGCCTTGAACGTAGACTAGATGGGTACCTTTACCTACGGTTAGCTCAACTCCGGCCGGTAACGTGGTGACGTACGAATTGAAGACGCACGATAGACTGTCCGCCCGCACGCACCTAATTCGGTATTTTTATCATCGAACGAACATCGCGGCCCACTCTGCAGCACTTGGAACCGCTTCTTCGACGCTGCATCGGCATTCCTCCCTGCAGAAAGGGTGACACTGGCAACAGAAGAAGACGCCCAGTCGACCAGCCCACGGCCACGCCGTGTCAAGCGACCACCGACCACCGACCGCCCACTTTCTGAATGAAAATGTTTTGCCAGTGTTGAAAAGGGCGTTCCTCGAAGGTCAACGAGTGTCCGACTCGGATTGAAATGCTGCTTACCTTATAATGTTGTCTCACTTCAGTAATGAAACACCTCGCATACTATTTTTTCCCCCCTCTTTCGCTTCTTAGCCAGTTGGTAATTTACTAGATTTTCAAAATTTAAGCTTAATTTGCAGCCATGGTACGCGTAATACCTTTCTTACAATTCATTCCTATCTCACCGAACTTCGACGTTCGTTATTGACCAGTTCCTACGTTCCAGCTGTCAATATTTCTTACTGCAGCGTTGAACATTTTGCATAGGTAGCTGCTACTTACTTGTTTTAAGGTGCTGTACCTATACCATCGAATAGTGGTTCAAAAACAAATATCTCCTTTCTATTTGTTATAAATGAAAAGTTTATAAGAAATGAAACTAAAACGCGTCAAATTTTCTACAAAAATAGTTCCATAATGTTTTCTCGTTTTGCGCAATAATTAAGACACCGTCAAACAATTAATATTTGAATATACTCTAAAAATCAGTATAGCTACCAACCGGGTGTTGTAAATTCGAATTTTTTTCAAAAATTCGGACGGGAAGTCCCCAATTCGTATTTATTTTTGCTCCTCCGACTCGATCACCATCGTAATATTGGTAAACATATCATTTTTCATTCATTTTCCCAGGGTATTTTCAAAATATTTATTGAAAAGTATCGAGTAGCCGAAGCTTCTACAATTTGAGCAAATTAAAAAAAAAAAAAAAAAGTTGTTTCTTTAAACTGAGCGAAATGCCAAACCAAACTGCTAAACAGCGAACCGTTTCTTCAACTATTCGTTAATTCGCATCTTCTGTTTTTAAGTAATATTCGAAAAAATTGTCTATATTTAAGTCAATTTATCTTCTGGAAGGGTCAATAATTTTACCCGAAATTATTCAATTTTTTACAGTCAGATGTCTATTTCTAGGGAAGGTTTAGGCAAAAATTAGGGTAAGAAGTGTTGGAAATACAATGGCCCGAAATATGGCGTCTGTCACCCACGGTTGTACAGTTTATGACCGTACCAACCGTGGCCGGTAAACTGACTCCAACGTTCATTTGCTTACAAAAAAAATCAGCCACTTTTGGACCATTAGTCAAAAAAAAATATTAATAATTCCAGAAAATGTTTTCATAGTTTGCAGTACGTCGAAGGAAATTGGATAAAAATCTAATGTAAACATTTGCGAATGACTTTTTGGCCAGGATGACGGAAAAAAAAAAGTTTGTTTAGTCATATGCGTGGTTCGAGCTGACCGACAATGAATTGTTCGAAATCAGCGACAAGAAGGTTGAAATTAGAAGGCTGCCTAAAGGCAGCGCATCTTTCACGCAGTCTCTACACATATAAACAGTTTTCGCTATTTGAAGGATTTCAACGAGAGGAGGACAGAACAGATTCCATAACGGAAGACACTGCGGTTAATTTGCACCAATAAAATAATAATTACGATCCAGATGAACAGCCTTGTCTCGAATCAGTTCCAAGCTTCGTCATTCGAGGCACCATTTCTAGCCGCGTGGTTCGTGGATGGTTTCGATGTACTTATCGAAAGAAAATCATTCGAACCTAAAATCACCTCTTTTTAACTTTGATTCGATATCGTCGCTTTCGAATGATGGATGCGAATTCTTGCCGTCTCTCAAATGTTCTTCGTGCTGCAAACTTCTACGCGTAACCCATTTTTTTGTCGTTAATTATTTTCATAAATAAATGAATTTTGACAGATCAACTTTTCATTTGGAGTCGATAAAAACGAACCTTATTTTTTAATCCGTTAAATAACGATGTATCGTACCGTAACGTACTTTGTTTGACTGTGAATTGAATACTGCATAAAATGAGAAAAACATAATAACCTTTTCATTCCCTATCGAATTTTCATTTAGAGCCGATAGAAACGAGATAATTGCAGACAACGTTATTTTTCAACCGATATTCGATGACGTAACTCCTTCGAGCAAATTGGTATGCAAAATGTTCAACACGGCTGTAAGAAATATTAACAGCTCGAGCGTAGGAACTGGTCCATAATGAATGTAGAAATTTGGTGTGATAGGAATGAATTATAAGAAGGGTATTACGCTTACGACAACCCTAAATTGGGCTAAAATTTTAAAAATTTTGAAAATTTTGAAAATTTTGAAATGAAAACAAGAAAAATAATATATGAGGTGTTTCATTACTCAAGTGAGACAACATTGTGACACAACTCCCGTTTCAATCCGAGTCGAACATTTCCCGTAAGTCTACCTTCGTTCTTGGATACCACTCTCTTTGCTGGGGCCTGGCCGAAAAATAGGTATCCGCCACCGATTTTATACCTTTAAACCAGCGTTGGAGTCGAGCTGCTCTCCTTACTTACTTCCTTCCCCTTATTTCCTCTTTTCTCATCCAAATTCGTTGATAATTTACCGCCAACGGAACATGCACCGACGCACCTCCCATCGAAGGGGGTCTGTTTGCTACTTTTGAGTTTTGTTTTGTTTTTAATGCGCCGAAAATGGACGAAAGAAACTGATTAAAAAGCCTGCGGTCAAATACATTCGTAATATTATTTTTAAACGAGTTGATGTCGTAGAAATCGCAACCAACTCTAACCTTTATATTTATGTACCTATCACATATTCGGTGGTTGTCGATAGTCACAGCGCCAAAAAAAATAAATATTTTTCAATTTTTTGTAAGAAGTAGAAATTTTTAGCGTGAATAGAGGAGGAATTTTTTGCAGCAGTACGAAAATTTTTCTATATTTTGTTCTCAATCTCTTTATACGGTTGCTTTTAAGTTTTCAGAATTTTGGGGAAATTCCGTTCCGGTAGGTAGAGATTTCATTATTTGAATGTTAGATATATTTGGTAGGTACGGTATAGGTACTGCGTGTTTGCGTAGGCCTGTTCGCAGTCAGTAGGTCATCTCGAAATAAATTAATAACTCTCGAATTTCTTGTTTGAGAATAAGTATTTGTTCTTTCGATGATTTATTACGGTAATGGATAGGTAGGCGATTTTAACCGAACGAGCCATCATTCTAAAACTCTAAAATGGACCTAGGTTCTAGTGAAATCGCGTAAAACTCGTGTCCACTTTAGGGCTTCGGGTACCTATTCTCGTTGGAACGGATTTGTTTGTGTCCTTAGCTGGGTAGCCATAGGCTAACTAAATAATCCACGATTTGTTCTCTAGTCGGAATTCAAAATGTTAATTGTCGCCTAGTCTACGTTTCAATTGATTTTTCAGTCGTACGTATACGTCAGGCCGAGTGATAAGTGATTGGTACGTGTACTAATAAATAGGTGCAATAGCCTACCTGTCTGGATGAGACAGTGTTAAGTAAAATTTTTCAAATAAAATTGTACTCGATGGATCCACGGAAGTGGTCTCACGGTTACCTGAGCCAAGTCGTAAACCCTAGTCGCAGTTGGCACTTTGCGACCGAATCGATTTCGGGGATGGCGTAAGGTAGGCGTTAGTCTAAACTCGAATCTTAGCCGTTGATATTGAAGAACAGAAGAATGGGGCCAACTAGACGAGACGCTGAAAACCTGCGGTCGACTTAGGCTTAATTAAGTATCTATATGTAGACAAGTATCTTGTTTCGCAACGCATAGTAGGTATAGGCGAGGTACCTACGTGCGAAGTGAGAAAAATAATTTAAAGTGATATGCGACAACCGCCGTACTACATGCCGCCTTCTCCACGTATCTAACTATCTACCAGTTTCGGTTTGTTGGTTGGATCGGTGGTTCCCGGAGTGGGGGTGGACGCGTGCTCGAAAGCGGACGGGGGAATAAAACACTTTCGAATGGAACGTAAATTAATGTTAAAAAAATTGAAGAAAAAGAAATACCATCCAGGTATGGACACTGTCGACCGGAGGAGAGGGGGCAGCTGAAACGTTTGCGCCGGGCCGGGGAGGGTATGAGCAGAAAAAATTTGAGAGCCACTCCGTTAAATAAGTAGTCGGGTACGATCTTACATTCGAAACAGCCGACTGCGTTCGTCGAATCTCGCGTGCTGCATGGATGTACCTGCGCTGTTGCTGCTGCCGCTGCCGCTGCCGCTGCCGCTGCCGCTGCTTCGCTCAGCGCCAAATTATGCGGACGAGAAAAGTTGGGTCCAAGTTGGGAGAGTTGGTCTGCGGGTGGCGGTGCCGATGTTCTTCGTTTCGCAACGTAAATATGCTGACGCGGGCGTACGGCTGAATCTAAAGTTTAAATTCAGTCACCTAGTGGGATGCGCAGTGGCGCCCTCTGTCGTCGTAATTAATAATTCGAGGGCTTCTCGCTTAGAGTCGTCGATGCGTCTCAGTTCGTCGTTCGTCGTTCGTCGTTCGTCCCGAATATTAATTTTCATGGCGTTCTTTTCGGCCTGTTTACGGAAACCTGATGCGCACTTGCGCCGTAAGAAAAACTCGTTGTACAATTAATAAAATGCGATGAACCGTTGAGTTTCATTTTCTCGTCGAGGAGTAGAAAAAGCGACTGGGAGCGGCACGGTGCACAGCAACGCACTCAGACCCGCAGCAACTGCACCCAGCCGGGTACTTTATCGAGCGAAACTCTGCACCTTGTCGCACCGGTGACTGCGTTTCGTTTTTGCCAGCCCACCTCCTGCAAAACATAAAAAGTTACAAATTTAACTGCAAACATTCACTTGAAAATTTCGTCTCCGTAACTCCTTTTTTTTCCCCTCACTCGAGGCCGTGTATTACCTACTGTGGACATATGTTAAAGCGAATATCTGTTAAAAATTATCAAACAAATAAAGTACGAGGTACCTACTTTTGTTTGGAATGAAAAACAAGGAACACAAAATATTAAAATCCACCCACAAGCGAACCACCATCCCAACTCCTCACAACTACCCATCACCTACGAACGGTCTTCTTACTTTTTCGAATTACTACTCACCAACTAATCAAAATTCTTGCTCGTGGTATGAAAGTGAAAGGAATGGGTCGTGACTGTCTGAAAATAGGAAAGAGAGGCTATTTAGAAATCGTTCCAATTATCCTAAAATTATCAAGCTAATTGAATAATTTTTTTTATTAAAAAATAGGTACTGACGTTTTATAATCAGCCTAATGCAGTCCAGGCTAATTAGAAAACGAATTAAAATGTAGTTTTATTAGGTAAGCTATTATTCTCCTCGCTACTGCGATTTTAAAAAATACCAATAGCCTACTGCGGCCAACCTTCCACAACGAAATAATTTTATTTCGTATGAAGCTGAAGACAAAAAAAATAAAAGTGAAAACTTATCTTTCAAAAATGCGCTTTTAACGTAAATTTATTTCTTATAAGCCTACAAAAAAAACAAAAAAAAAAACAAAAAAAACAAAAAAACAAATTGAGCGTGTTATGGGACACGCAGTGGAAGTGAAACTTCTTACGTGATATTGAGTAACTACCTCAGAATTCATGTAATCTTTAGACTGAATATCAAATTCGAAATTTGTTCCCAAAATAATGCACACGACTAAATATGAGAAGTCAAAATTTGGACTTCCTTTGAAGCTCCTGAAGGGTGAAAAATTAGTTGAACGAAAAAATGAACATTAAACTTGAAATCAACGCTTTAAAAAATATATCAGCTGATGTATCACACAACAAAATATGAGAAGTCAAACTTTGACCCCTTTTTGAAGACCCTGGTGATCGATGAATGAGTTGAATGAAAAAGTGAGCATCAAATTCGAAATTAGAGCCCCAAAAAACATACTCGCTGATGTATCACAAAATAAATGGGGGCTTTGCCCGCCTAACTCAATTTTTTATTTTTTATTATAATGGGGGCGAACCCAAACGCCTTTTTTCTTTTTTTTGTCTGTATCAATTAAAATAAAGTAAATGCTTCACAGTTCAATTCACAGACGTCAAATATTTTAAGCCAATATTAAGCCTTATTATTGGCTCCTTCCACTGTACATCTAATTTTTTTACCCAGCAAGCTTTTTGTCTGATTTGTTGTGTAAAGATCTATGCATTTACTGCCGATACAAAGAAGCTTCCCCAACCTATAAGTGTAACCTAGCTTTTTTTTTTTTTTTTTTTTTTTTTTTGAAGGCTTATAAGAAAAAATATATTTTAATTGGTTTTCTAAATAGCTAGGATTGCGTTAGGATAATTATAATAAAAAAAAAATTATTAAATTAGCCTAGTGATTTTAGGCAAACTGGAATGATTTCTAATTAGGCTAAGTGGGTTTGGGTTTATTCCATTAAGCCTAGTTAGAGATAGGTTAATTTTACAATTTTCAATTAGCCTAAAGCGGTTCGAGTTGATTGTAAAATGCCTATAATACGCCTGTCATTTAATAAAGAGCCAGTATTTTATAAAAAATTATTATTGTTCATCTGGACTCATTATAAAATGCCTAAAATTTTCAGGCTAATTGAAAAAATTTTATAAATTTTTCTAATTGCCAGCTCTTTGTAAAATGATGTAGGCTATTTGCAAAATGTCAGATTTTCCAAAGTGCCTCGGAAATATACACATATCTATAGAAATTAAAGGTAAAGTGGCGGGCTTTGTTTTTACTGTGTAATATGTTCTTTCATCCAAGTGAGAATGGGAGTACATCGTATAGGTAGAGGCACCTTTTTTTTCTATTAGTGTATTTTCCTATAAAATACATCTGTTGCATTCAATGTATTGGAGGAACCTGTAAATCACGAATATACAGGTCACTCAAATTCTTCTGTACACGATATACTATATAAATATATATATAATTCCACTTTTTTCTAATTTTGTCACTTTTTGGGAGTCTGTGGAGCCTCCGCTGCTCGACTTATGGTAATGAAACTTGAGGTAGTGTTAGAAGCTTTCATGGGCTACACATTTGTGTTAAAATTTTTGAAATTCATCAGCTAGTTTCGGAGGAAGGGGTTCTCAAATTGTTGCAAACCAGTTGTCATCACGGTAACTCCTGTAAATTAAAAGATTTTGGCTTGAAATTTTTAAAGTAGTTGGAGACTATTAGGGATTGGTTTGGTATTGAATTTGAGTGAAATCGTTTGAATGGTTTTCGAATGGCAGTCATTACAACATTTGACCCTTTTGGAAAATACACACTTCTTGCGAAAGAAAAGATGCGAGCAAATAATAATTATATTTTTGATATTTTTCCATTCACTACAAGTTACCTACTTTTTTGCTTCTAAGTCACCATAATATTACTAGCTGACTTGAAAGAAAAGCTTTTATTCTAAAAATTTAAAGAAAGTATGGTGTAGAATTTGTGTGTCGGGTAGTGTACGTCATGAAACGAAACATTTTTTGCTCCCAAAATTGATGGTCCATTGTTGACAGCCCCCTAAGTGCAAAATTTTATACTATAAATTAATGTTCTACTGATTACAGCTCGAAAACCATTGGGTTTATGAAAAATATGTAAATCACTTTATTCCTAGAAAATTGTAGACGAAAACTTTTTGCTGGGAATAAAATTTTTGATAAAATAACGAAAACTATGCTGAAATATGGTCCAAAATATTTGGGGGG
Source organism: Ericerus pela (assembly GCA_011428145.1). Taxonomy (NCBI): domain Eukaryota; kingdom Metazoa; phylum Arthropoda; class Insecta; order Hemiptera; family Coccidae; genus Ericerus; species Ericerus pela. The sequence continues at coordinate 288,784 of WOFM01000565.1, read as the reverse complement.
GCTGAGGAAGGAGTATCAACTTGAGAGGTGGTAAATGTTGGATTTTACATAGTTCAAGGTCCAATATGATAAAACTCTAAAGGGAAAAACATCATCTTCCTTATTTCTCAAGGAAAAGGTGGATTACAGTGTGGCGACCCAGAAATTACGCCACTGTACCATTAAATGTGTATATATATTCACATATACACGTACATACACACATATAAATAGGTAGATACATATTGAAAACTAAAAATTCTGGAAAAGTTGTTTTTCCAGGAAATGGACTGAAATTTTTACGATAGATTTTTCTTAAATTGGTACAAGTTTGATAGAAATTTGGAGCCCATCAGTTCATTAGTTCTCAGAAAACTTGAGAAACTTGAGAAAATAAGTTTTTGGGAAAAATTTTTTGTTCGCAGTTTTGAAAAAATTATGAAACAGATAGGGGTGAAATTCTTACAAAAGATATCTATCATATGGGAGTGACCAATGGTTTGCACAGAATAATACAACACATAAAAAAGTTTAAATATGTGTATCAACAATATTATTTTACAGTGTTAGTTACTGATTAACAAATTGTTTACAAATGAATGATGAATGATAAAATACATAAGGTTCGGTGAGTTTATTCATTAATTCTAAGGGACAGAGTTCCAGAAATTTTACAAAGTATCATAAGGTAGATGTCGTGGGCTCCGCCCCGACCCTCCTGCGCACAACGCAATGCGCAGAAGTGGTTAATAGACACTGACCCTGAGGTAGTTGCGGCAGTATGAGCTCTGACTTGTGTGAGAGATCATCATATATTTTATTGTCCCTTGGACGTTAAACCAATTTATAATATTAAGGAACTATTAGCCCACTACAGTAGAAGCAATATGATTTGATATTAATTTGTCATGGAAGAATAGGAAAGCCAGTAATATTAGAGAGAAATGACATAAGTGGGTGTAGTTACTAAAATAAGTAGAATCTGGAGATTGGCAATATAAGCAAAAAGATTTCATAGAAAAGGTGACATCATGTTTTGTGTGTACCTGAAATTGTAATGGTGAATGATTCTAACCTAATAATACCATAAAATATTTGGAAATATGGAAAATATAAGAATTTGTTACATCAATTGAAATATCCTCAATTCGTTTTCCTTTAAAGTAGTTAAAAAGTATTTCAAAATCATTTCTAGAAATAATCATCGAACCTAAAATGTTTGTGTTACAATCTGTTGAGAATCTCATCAGATTTAATTTAGTTTTTCAAAGTAAAGAATTTCGATATTTTCTGTTTGAACTTCCATAATGTTGATTTTGATGTGTCTGATCTCAAAAAATCTCATATTATAATTACCCTTGATTAATTCTACATGGGTACCCATGAACATATAATGCAAAAGTGTTTAAAAATATATTACCAAAAAATTCTGGGATACTGTGTACTATGTCCGTCACTAAATTATGTTCTGTTATATACTGTTCCTACAGTGTGTTTGTAAGAATGAGTTTGTCATCACCACTAAGAAGAATTTCCATATAGTAGAGATGTGATAATTACCAAAGTTGAAGTCGGATCAGCCAAAACCATTGTGTGAAGTCCAGTGAAGAATTGTTGAAGTGGTTGTATTTGAAAAAATTAAAATTTTGTGTTATTTCTTCTTTCAGATATGTTCTCTTTTCAGCATTTGTTGAAGTCAGATTCCAGGATTTGAAGTTTTACAGATCAAGTTAGAAGGATTTCCAACAGTAAAATATCCCTTCATCAAAATTATCCTCAGCTTAAGTCTTAGGGTTGTATAAAAAAAGGATTGCATTATTTTTGATCAACTTAACCAGCTTTCCTTAGGATAAAAGAAATGTGGAATACCTTGTCGTGAGAGATATTCACACTAGAAGGTCTTCAACAGTATTTGCGTGTTCTGCCACTTCATACAAATAAGTATGGGAGAGCCAAATCCTCGGCGAACACTGGCGGTTTTTGAGCTGGTTCTGAGAGTTTATATACCAAATTTGGCACACGCACACGGACACACATACGTACGTATGTATACGTAATTATGTCATACGTTGCGTCGTTTCCTGTCTCCGTCGAGATGATAAGAAACGACGCAGTGCGTTTGGTACCGAGTCGTGACATTACCGAGATCGTTATCGGGTAATTGATCTCGACTCGTACGATGTATCTTACCTGTAC